>SMSQ01022549.1:0-10140 GCA_019453375.1 Ctenoplectra terminalis | reverse complement strand
TTAGTAACTATTAGATTAATGCATATGAGGTATCGTTTTCCCAGATCAAACTTCGATTGCATGTAATTTCCTCAAAAGCTCATCCATTTAATTAAAATAAATTCCACACAATTCTATATATATTTCCCAACGATCAACCCCTTTCTTTATTCCAAATTTATACAAATCATCAGTTCCAGAATTCAAAAATTCTTCGAACCTTCACAATTTCTTCGTTTCAAAACCATGCATCAAATTCTAACCATCCTTAGAAGAAACGTGAAACGACTATTCCACAAACACGTCGACCTATTACTTCAGTCGAGTTACCTCGAATCCTTCTCAGCCGCACAAAATTCAATTTACTCCGAGCGAAAGAAAAAAACATCAGGGAACCCGAAGTCAATCTGAAACGAACGCATCAAACCGAAGATGCCGCGTGAAACGACGAAGCAAAGTAGAGCGAATCGCGTTGACAACAGGAAACATTACTTCCACGTGTGAAAGAGGACCAGAGCATAGATCAGGCGCGAACTTAGTTAACAGACTGTGGCAAGTTCCCGCGTGATGTATCTTCTTTCCACCCTTTCTTTCCTGTCCTCTCCTGCTGCGCGCATTTGCATTTGAAATCGAGATGAGCCTTTGGATAAAAGGCCACCCTGTTCCGACGCCACATCCGAACACTCGTTCCCTTGTATCGTCGTGTAAAAGAAGGGGACCAGGGATGCTTAGAATGGCTGGAGAACGAGAAAACACGAAGATGGAAAGGGAAGAACAGCGTGAGTCGGTTAAAGGGAAAGGAGAGGCTAGAAGTTTCGGTCGTTTGCCCTGGCGCGACTCTGTACGATGAAACTCGTCGAGGTTTTCGCGAGCTCAGGCATCGCGGACTCTTCTGAGAAAGGAAGCAGGCTGCTCCCTATTCTTTATCGCGGGAATGGATGCGAGCTTGATGGAATACAAAATAGTGATGTGACCTACCTCGATCGTGGAAAGTAACGGCCGGTGCAAGCGTGATGAAAGAGGAATGGTGCCACGTATGGCGGTAAAAGAAGATTAATCGGCGAAAGCACGCGGTACAATGATGATTCGACCGATCCGAAAATTAAATAAATTATGAAACTTTGGGAATATGTAGTGCTTATGTAGATATAGGTTAAGGAATTTTTTTTCAGCCCAAAAGTACTTCAAGAGGGTGAAATTAACCCTTTAAAAGTTGGCTGTTTTTTTATTTTGTGTTATAAGTAGCAAACTGTAGAAGATGCAGAGAAAGTTTTCAGGCAAAAGTTATTCCTTTCAATTATTGTTCGTACATTTTAGAAAAAGTTATAAAGAAAAAAAGTTAGTAATTGTTTTAAAATTTGTTTTTCAACGTCAAGTTTTATTCGGTAGCCTAAATAACGTTGGTAATTGTTTTAAAATCTGTTTTTCAACGTCAAGTTTTATTCAGTATCCTAAATAATGTTAGTAATTGTTTTAAAATTTGTTTTTCAACGTCAAGTATTATTCGCTAGCCCAAACAATGTTGGTAATTGATTTAAAATTTGTTTTTCAACGTCAAGTTTTATTCGATAGTCCAAACAACGTTAGTAACTGTTTTAAAATTTGTTTTTCAACGTCAAGTTTTATTCAGTAGCCTAAATAACATTAATAACTGTTTTAAAATTTGTTTCTCAACGTCAAGTTTTATTCGGTAGCCTAAATAACGTTAGTATGCCATCTAATCGGTATGTAGAAATATAAATTTCAATATATATATGTGTATGATAAATTGTTATGATGTCCTATAGAAATACAGGGTGCCCCAAATTTTTACACTTTTTTTAAATTTAATTTGTTGAATATTTTTAAATTATTATTTCTAAACAATCTTGATTTTATTGAATTCTTTATCAAATTTTGTTCCGAAACTGTTGGTTTTTAATTAAGCGAATTATGGAATATCAAAATAAGCATGTTGCAATTGTTGAATTACACAAGCTGTTTCCCGGCTTTAGGGACAAGGACGTTTAGCCTATAAACTCGCCGGATCTGAAGCCTGTGGATTATTTAGTGCGGTCTACCTTGCAGCAGATGATTTTGGGAAAACGGTACAACACCATAGGACAGTTGAAACGGCGTTGACGCACGCCTCGGTTAAAATTACGGTGGAAAAGTAGGCCAACGTAATTGGCAATTTTTGAAATCACTTCGTAAATATAAAGACACTAATTTTAAATACTTGGTACAATTTTTTTGTTTAAATTTCTTGATATTGTATTATTTTGATTTTAACGAAAGTAATTTATTCCTTAACTTATTAATTCGTTGATTTATACAGCAATTATTTAGAGCAACCTATACATATAGGTTGTCGAAATATTAACCCTCTATGGGACCGTGTGACTTAAAAATTACAAACTGATGTATCTATATTTTAAAAAATTAATTTTCTTTAATTATCACTGCACTATTAACACGTTGACTGCCACAGTGGTCACATGTGACCGGAGATTGTTTCTCCTGTAGCGTCATGGTGGTCATCGGTGACCAGAGTGGTTCAAATGTTTATACTTATAAAAATTAAATGAAGATTGATAGCTAATGAATTTTGAACGTCATCATCGCTATTAGAGAATACTTTGAAATAAAGCGTGCACTATTCAACGATTAAAAATTTTTATTAGACGATCAAAAATGAAATTAATTTTTCTCGAATTTTCTATTTACCGGTGTGGCGTCCCGAGCCATGGCGTCCTGAGTAAAACAAGTGATTTCTGCGTGGCAGTCAACGTGTTAAATTTAATTACCGTATTACTGTAGCGACACCACGATCCATCTACGGTAATTATTAGTTAAAACATTTTCAAATCAAAGTGAAAATCTGTAATCAATCGTAATTTTTTCTACAATAAGCAGACAAAATTTGGACTATAGAAGGGTAATATATATTATCCTTTGTACTCTTACTATCAATAAAGAATAACAAATATTTAAATCGGCACGAGTTATAAATGATCCGATGAAGTACACACGATCAATCTTATAGACTTCGGTAATAACTGAGAGTCTTTGCAATTTAAGTCGCGATGCAAATGGGTTAAAAACAAACAAACTTCGTTCCCAAATGTGAATATTCATCTAAATCAGCATATACTGAAAAAACAAAACAAAATAAATAAATAAATAAACAATACCGCAATTCTTTCAAGTCACAAAATATAGAAAGTGAAAAACAACAGAATACGAGTTATATGGTGCATTCTCGCGTTTATACGTACATTTGGAATAATTCATCCATGCAACCTGTGATTGACAATTGACTATTCAATATGCGCTTTACATATCCTTTCACTAATAGCACTCGAATTGTATTCAGAAGTTATTACTGTAGCGACACCACGAACCATCTACAGTAATTATTAGTTAAAACATTTTCAAATCAAAGTGAAAATCTGTAATCAATCCTAATTTTTTCTCCAATAAGCAGTCAAAATTCGGGCTATAGAGGGTTAACAAAAAATATTAAAACTTTTGAGGCACCCTGTATACGACTAGAATAATATAGACAAATTTTTCTGATAAACAGTGGAATGGTTGTAATTAAATATTGATGTTTTTTAACAAATAAAATTTTACGAATAATGCAGACCATTGAGGAAGCAAAACAGTTTACAAATTTTAGAATTTCAGTATTCTAAATATAACATCGTTTTCAGTGAACTGTTATATCGAACAATATATCAAGTTTATGACACGATCGCAAAATAGAACGATGTTAAAGCTAGAGAATTTTAGATTTATGATTGGTTGTTGTTTAGACGAAATGACATATATGCCGAAAGAAGAAATTATAATTTATTGCTTCGAGTATAACCCCGAATGTGTTTCAGCTATGTCATCTTCAATATTATTCAGGAATGTTATAAATTTAGAAATATATAAAACATAAAACAAAGATTAATGGCGAGCGGGAAAATGTTACGCTGCTCGTAAAATTTCATTTTTCACAAAATATAAAACAACTATTGGTATAATTTTTAAGGAGAAATTAAAGCTGTTAATTAAAAGTTATATTGCTACTATCGACTACCAACTTATCAGCAACGTTCAGTAGGGGAGACTGGGGCTAGTTGACTAATTCTCTATAATTGTGGCATTATCAAATAGATTATTATTATTTTGCAATATTAAAAGAAATTAATGATTACCTCGGCATTTAATGTTTCGCTGTAGCAGAAAATTTGGGTATATATCGGTCGGAATAAAAAATTAGAAAGTATTTTTATTCATTAAGTACTATTTGATATTTTTTCATGAATATGTTGTGAAACTGTGATACATTAACTATGATTTACGTGGATATCTTTTGTGTATAGCACGTAACATGTTAAAAATTTCAGACCGGGTTATTTGATTATTAGTTTATTAACTCTGGATATTATTTTTTTCTCTTTTTTATTTTGCTTTCCTCTTATTGAAATATTAATTGGCTCCATTTGTTGATTATGTATCAACATGAGAAATATAGAATTTTACGTGTATATTAATTGTGACTCAGACGATGATTTGTAATCTAATTTGGCCTGCAAATTATCATTTGCTTCATTATTATAAATATCTATGAACAAATAAATGTTTAATTTTTGTTAAGAACGTTATTCTTTCTCAGATACTTAAAAATAAGTATCAAGTCAACCAACCCCGTCATATAAGTCAACGAATCCCATTTATTGCTCAAATTAATCTATTACTCAATTAATTAATTACTCAATTAATTAATTATTCAAAATTATGCCCGTATATCTAAGTGAATGTATAAACTTTTGATATGCAAATAGCCAACAAAATACCAATGTCTTATTCATAAAAATTGGATATGTTAAAAATTAGTTAACTAGCCTCGGTCTTCCCTACGCTCTTTAAAAATCGTTACACAAATGTTAGTTTTTCTATCTACCATATTAATATCACTTAAAGAAAATGTCAACAAGTTGTTCTTTTACTCGCAACTTCATATTTAAAACAAGTACATTAAATTACAATACACTCTGAAGGAAATGAAACATTTTAGAAAATAAGGTATACACTGTATACACCAATTTTTTTTTTTTTTTTTACTTGAGTATTAAATTTCTAAATTTTGTTGGAAATGAAGAATTGAAATCTTTATACCAAATATTATAATTAAGCAATAAATTACCGAAATTCTGCTGCAGGTATGAACTTTTCGAATAGCTGCTTCCGTAGCGAAACGGTTAACGAGACACAATTAAGTGAGATTATGTGTTACGAAATTTTGTTTAATAATCGGTGCAGCGTAAGGAACGCTCGAACAACGCGCCAACATTAAATTCTGCGTTAAATTAGAAAAGTCGCCAACAGAAACGGGTACAAATGATTCAACTAGCCGAATCTGGTTCCCAATAACTTTCGAATGTTTCCAAAATTAAGGCAACAGCTGAAAGTACATTGTTTCGAAAATACAGGTGACACACAAAGAACCGTAAAACTAATTTTAAATAGGTTCAGTTTAAATATTGCACTATTAAAAATAAATTTTCTATCCGAAGGTCCTCGAATCTTAATTGCTCGACTTAGTATATAGATTCGGAGGAACTGAATGTTATTCTTCGATCAAATGTTTAACTTTGATTTATTCAGCGGTGCATTAAAGAGCTGGTTAGTTTCGCGGAGAACTGTGTGCGCACTTGTGAAAAGTGGGTGACACTGTGCACTTAAGAATAAGGTCGGTCAAGTGTAAACTACGAGTAGAAGCTTGAGAAAATCAACCTACGTGATAAGATTGTCCGTTAGGAAAATCAGAAATAAGTGACAACGTTTACGTTTATATTGTAGCTTCATTTTTATGTTCGTCGTATTGTGATACAAACACGTTACAGGTATAATAAAAATGTAACATTGCTTCAGTACTCCTTTATGTCATCATAAATCATGGCATTAACATAGCGAATAAAGAGTATAGCCGTTTAAGGGGGTGAAAAGTGCCCCTAAACCGAATTCAACTTGAGATGGATTATTTCAAGCACACGAAAATTTACCGTACAAGTTAGCCTGACACGCAAAAAAGTGTGAAAAAGCGGTTTTTTATTTTTTTAACTACGACGCATCTAATTAAAAAATCTGAAAAAAAATCGAGAGTAATAGCATCAATAATATACTTACTATACATCAATAATATACTAAAATAATATATACTTACTCAAAAAATATAATCATAGATCCGCGATTCCTTCGATGTGAAATTGGCATTTTTCTGAATTTTTTTGCGTTTTTTATTTTTCATTGCTTGGATTGTCAATCTAAAAATTTGAAAAAATTCTGTAACATGTGCTTCGCTAACGGGAATATCACTGATTTTTTTTCAGAATTTTTCATGCTCCACGATTGGAATAATCGAGCAAAAACGTGATTTTTTAATTTTACCTTTTACTATCCCCCAGTGAAGATACAAAGTTGAAATTTGGCACACATTGATTTTTCTTGATAAGCTATCGAGTGATCCATCGCAAGTCGAATTCGGTTTAGGGGCACTTTTCACCCCTTTAACCGGGTATGCCCTTTCTAAAGAGTTTCTCACACTAGAACTACCAAAACGGTCAGCATTACTGGCTCATCATTTTTTATTTAAATCATATAAATTTACAACGATGCATTTTTAGAAACTTTCTTTAATTTTCCGCAAAAAATACAAATAAAGGTTTGTTTCCCTTGCGTTAAGTATTTTTACGAATTTCTATCATTTCCATTTCTTCGGTAGGAATAAGTATACTTCAATCATCGGTAGTTTAGTGCTTTATAATTACTTTAATATAAATAAGTTTATAGGCTAACAATTACATAGAACTATAAATAAAGCGATTTTAAAACGCATAAACTATTACGAAACTATAAAACTTTTTTTTTCAAGTTAGGAGATTGCTTCCTGTTTTAACCCTTATAGCCCAAATTTTGTCTGTTTATTGGAGAAAAAATTACGATTCATTACAGTTTTTCACTTTGATTTGAAAATGCTTAAACTAATAATTATTGTAGATGGATCGTGATGTCGCTACAGTAATACAGTAATCAAATTTAATAGTGCAATGATAACTAAACAAAATTAATTTTTTAAAATATACACTGCGGTGTGTAACTATAACACCGCCTAAATTTTTAACGGTTCCAGAATTTAGATTGAAAATACAGAAAAATTAATTGTTAAAATTGAAAGTGTATGAAAAATAATCAACTTTAAATTAATTTTTATTTAAATTCTCCTTTTGTACAATATGATACAATCAAAAGTCTGAATTGTCACTGTTGCGTAACAATAGCACCGCATCGATAAAATCAATGATAAACAATTTTAATATTTCGTAGGACCATCTTTTTTTGTAATTAGCTCGACTATTCTGTATGGAACGCTATCAATAAGTTTCCGAAATATATCTCTACTTATTTCGTTACTTATTTTTATTATTGCATTTCTAAATTAGTAAATAACAATGCCGGTGCTGTAGTTACGCAACAGTTGAAAATCAAATTTTCTATTATATTGTTTTGTATAAGAGGGCAATTTAAATGTGATTTAGTCTACGGTTCATTTTTCTCATACTTTTTCAATTTCTACAATTAATTCTTTTGCACTTTTAATCTAAAGTCTAAAACGAGGGTTAAAGGGGTTAGAGGATTAAAACCTAACAATGTTTTGAATCTTCTAATGTGAACTGATGTAATAATAAGTAATACGTTACGTTAGAAACATACGAAACAGGAGCTTAATAACAGTAATTTTAAAACGGAATATAATAGTACGAAAAATCGTTCGTGTTCCGGAAATATTAATCACTCTAAGAGATTGCTATTACATACACTTGACTTTAAAACACGTCGCTGGATTTTTATTTTATGCAGTGATTCAACGTTTTTAATAGTAAGAATTTAGAAGAAAATTACGCTGTGATATATTATGCTTAAAACTTTTTAATGTTATGGATAATTATAATATAATGTAAAAGAGGCTCATCAGAGATGAAAATATTACCTATTACATCGAGTGAAAAAATATTACATATCTAATATTAAAATTTTCACACACTATTTGTCGTTAAAATCTTCTATTCTTAAGATTGAATAATTTAGTTTGTTTATAAACTTTAGCACCAATTGCACGGTGAAATAGTTAAAAAGTAATCGAATTCAGTGAAACGGAATCGTCGAGAACTAATAAGGAGAACCAAGAAGAGAAAAAAGTATACTCATCATAAGACGGTAAAGATTAATTGTAACTGAAAGTTCATCTAATTAAAAAAGTTTCTCGTTAATCAAGAATGATAGATTAATCGATCGGAAGAAAAATCCATAACAGTTATTAGTTAGACTTGGTAAAAGACGTATTAAATTACTACAGTCTAACGGAGATACTGTTCACGTTATTTACACGAGCGTACAAATCAAACGAACTAATTAAATGTAAACTCGCATAGCAAACTGTTTAAAGATTTATTTTATAGGAATTACAGAAATATAGTTAAGAATACTATTTTATAAATCGAAGGGACAAATAAGATGGGACAAAAAAATGTTAACCCTTTATAACCGAAATTTTATTTATTTATCGGAAAGAAGAATTAATTACAGCTTCTCGCTTTGATTTGAAAATTTTTTAACCGATAATTACTGCAAATGGACTGTCTAGTATCAGTATTTAATAGTAAATAAGAAAAATCGTTTAAATATGGATACGTAAGAGGTAACTTCTATTAATAATAATTATTATTATTAATAATAATTAATAATAAGTCTCAAGTCATACAAATTCATAAATGTTTAATATTCATATTTTCTATGAATTTAAACCATTGACTTTTAAAAAATAATCATCAACAAATTAAACTGTAATAGTTGCTACGTTATAATTATACTGCAAAATTTAATGCAGTTTCATACTCTTATGAGTATAATTAAAAAATTAGAAACTAAATAGGGAATTATTTTATTGACTAAATATTATAATGTGTACTATATTTTTGGTTCGTTTATACATGTTTGCTTACTATATGCATTCTGTGTACTATTATGCCTTTAACCCTCTATGGGACGGTGTGACGTAAATGTTACAAACTGGTGTATCTATATTGTAAAAAATTAATTTTGTTTAGTTATAACTGCACTATTAAATTTGATTACCGTATTACTGTAGCGACACCACGATCCATCTACGGTAATTATTAGTTAAAACATTTTCAAATCAATGTGAAAAACTGTAATCAATCGTAATTTTTTCTCCAATAACCAGACAAAATTCGGGCTGTAGAGGGTTAAATTTTCCATAAATAATCACAATATTATAGATTAGAGACTCTTACAACTAGAATACATCAGTTACTATGCTTTGGTTATAAAAAGAAGCTTGTAAATCTTTCAACATTTAAACTCAATTATATCTTTATATTTCACAATATTATAGATTAGAGACTTTTACAACTAAAATACATCAGTTACTATGCTTTGGGTATAAAAAGAAGCTTATAAATCTTTCAACATATTAACTCAATTATATCTTTATACTTCACAATATTATGTGTACAGCATAAGATTAACAAAATTTTAAAAGGGAAACAATTTTTAGTTATTTTTTCTTTTTTTCTTTATCGCTCTATTCGTTACTTTAAGTTCCGTAATTTTGTTGTTAAAAATAATTGTACATATGTAAATATATCACTGTTCGTGTAATTGCTCATTTGCATCGTGTAGAAAACACGGAAGTCACCACGGAAGGAATTGTAGATAGATTTTGTTTGAACGCAACCACCGTTTTATAGGTTAGGGTATTGCTGCAGGTCGCGTGTTGATGCGAGTCCAGATATAAAGCGATTAGTAGCACGGCAGCGCGAAATAAAGGATTTTAACGACTTTCTTTTAGCAATGGAATCAGATTATTTCTTACAGCGATCCAATTTTTTGCATGCCAAGCACTGCTACACGACCGAACAGTCGATTGGAGTTCCAGGATGTGCGTTAAGCACGAACGATCTCGTGCACAAACCTCTTTTTCAATTTACAATGTAATTGTAATTGTATTCTAATTCCTGGCCACGATTTAAAACGCGATTGCACGAAGCTGAAACTGTCCTCTTAAAAAATAAAAGAGGACATCGGTACTATTAGAAAACAGCTGAT
>SMSQ01022548.1:64993-82318 GCA_019453375.1 Ctenoplectra terminalis | reverse complement strand
GACTACGATCGTGTATTTATCTTGGAACACTAGATCAAATCGGGAGAACCAGAAGGGGAATAAATCTCGGTTTATAATGCAGAAACTCGTAATCGCTTTTGATTGTCTTGCTTCGGATGCGTCGACTGAATTAACACGTGCAAAGTAAGATGAAACGATCGCTTCGAGTAAATTTTCTTCTCAATTAAACGCGACGTAAATTATTAATTTTATAAAAAATAAAACCATCTGGTCATCTTATAAGTAACTTCGTTCCTCGACGCTAACGTTCAGTCCAAAATATTAAGACATACATTTGTTTTCGATCATCGCTCAACAGTTTTCTATTTTCCAAGTAATTTTTGAATTCCTTTTTCAGAAACTTCTCGATATTTGTTATCTCTAATATTTAATATCTCTTGATATTTATTACAATTTTCTCCAAAGTTCACTCCGCTGTGCGTAGTCTAGCGTTGTCCCGATGGAAATTTTAGACAGCTCGAGGAAAAGTTAAAAGTTACAATTGGGAACTGGTACCGCGTCCATCGTAACCGATTACCGTTCATTCCAATCGCTGCATTGTTTAATCGGTAAAAAATTCGACGACAGCGAACGCTTAAAATTAGTATCGAAAGAAACTTTTAATTCGAAGCATCCGAAATTTTTTAAAGAAGGAATCCAGGAACAAGTTGAGAGATGGGAAAGAATTATAGAAAACAATGGTCAACGCGTTCGTCTGTTTTCACCTTCTAAATATGGATGATTGGAAATGAAACAAAAAATACGTGTCAAATATTTTTTTGAACGCTATCTCGTTTGTAAATTTCATTAAAATCGGCGTGTTAAGCTTAAGTGATCTCCCTTGTTGGAAAAATATCAAAATTCATCTCACATCACTCCACGCTCTGTAATAATCATCTCTGCCCATTAGGTTTTCCATTTGTTGATCGATGCTTAAATCTCGTGTTTCTTTTCGTCGTCGTTGCTTATTGTCTATTAAGTGATGTCTCTTGTTAGTTAAATTGGACATTTAAAAAAAGGAATACTTACGTGTAGCTTTATATTTATTGTTCCGATTAATTAAGGAAGTCGTATAAGCCATATTGAAAGAATATTTTGTCAATTTAAAAATTGTACTTTAGTACAAGGTTTCTAGGTAAAATTTGTAAATTAATTTTGAGACGGGATGATATTGTTGAAAGTGGAAAAGGAAATGAAAGTTGAAAGAGAAAATCGGGTATTAACTTTCTACAGTACGGTTTATTTTCAATATTATGTTGCATTCTTTATTTCAGCCTCAGTTATGAAATTTCGACTTGGTTTACAATTAACCTACGTGTACACACATTTCTCTTAAACTTATTTCCGTAATTACTTTTATTATCGTCCTACTTATTGTTTTGCTTTACTTACTGTATCGCTTGTAATTTTACTACTGACGTTTATTTATTTACTTAACTTAAATATACATAATTTGCATATGAAAGAAAGGAAAAAAACAGGGAAAATCAATTACTTAGAAAAGGAAAGAAAACAGCTACTTTATTCACAGAGTACACAGTTTCTTGATAATAATTATTTCTATTTTTGTATTTGTTCCTTTTATTTCGTCTCAGTCTCCAAATATTTTAAACATCTCTAAATTTACGAATATATTTTATTTTTACTAAAATCGCAATTTAAATAGCAAAATACTATTTTTTCCGCGTAACGAACATATTTGTCGATCACAAACAACTAATTAATGAAAACTGTATCAATCTGTGTCATAAAAATTCATCAAGGGAAGAAATGAATAGTGGAAGAAATGAATCTGTGACTTCACCTAAAAAAAAAAAGTAATTTATTTTATTGCATTTTTTTTTTTAGCTTTTGAAATCTCAGCACAGTTTTATTACAGCTACATCCGTAATACAAACGTTAAACATAGCAAATCGGAGCGAAGAACGTTAGAAAAATGTGACACAACAGTTTAACTTAACAACAAATTTCAATTCACATGGTTCTTATTAAACAATTCTATTATAACCTTGCAATTACTTTTTTAAATTCCATTATTTGGAATAGAAATAATCGAGAAAGAGTACAGGTACGTCGATCATAAACAACTAATTAATAAAAACTATATCAACCCGTATCACAAAAATTCCTCAAGGCAATCGATATATCGGGACGTTTCTTATCAAATTAAATACTAATAAATTATTTTCATAAAAAATAAAAAATGTACACCAAGAGAGCTTTAAGTTCTCAAGATACCATATTAAAAAGATTAACCCTCTATAGCCAGAATTTTGTCCACTTATCAGAGGAAAAATTACGATCGATTACAGTTTTTCGCTTCGATTCGAAAATTCTTAAAGTAATAATTGTTATAGATGAATCGTGGTGTCACTGCAGTAATACAGTAATCAAATTTAACAGTGCAGTGATAACTAAGCAAAATTAATTTTTTAAAATATAGATACATCAGTTTGTAACTTTTAAGTCACACGGTCCTATACAGGGTTAAACAAAGATACGACTTTCCTTTTCAGTCCTCTACAATTTTCTTCCTAAATTCCTAATTATTTTGCGACCAAATATTTTTGAATTATTATTATCAGCCTAAAAGAAAGTCGACCAAAATCAGCGTGGCGTTTAACGAGTTAACCCTCTATATCCCGAATTTTGTCCACTTATCACAGGAAAAATTACGATCGATTACAGTTTTTCGCTTCGATTCGAAAATTCTTAAAGTAATAATTGTTATAGATGAATCGTGGTATCACTGCGGTAATACAGTAATCAAATTTAACAGTGCAGTGATAACTAAACAAAATTAATTTTTTTAAATATAGATACACCAGTTCGTAACTTTTAAGTCACACGCTCCCATAGAAGGTAAATAACTCGTTAACAAAGCCGAATTTGAATTTTTGCGAAGGAAAGAGTTGCTCAGTGTTTTTTGTTAATAACTCGTTAAGAAAGCTGAATTTGAAATTTTCGCGATGGAAAGAGTTGGTCAGTGTTTTTCGTTAACTCTCTATAGCCCGAATTTTGTCTGCTTATCGGAGAAAAAATTATGATCGATTACAGTTTCTCGCTTTGATTTGAAAATATTTTAACTAATAATTACCGTAGATGGATCGTCGTGCCACTACAGTGATGCAGTAATCAAATTTAATAGTGCAGCGATAACTGAACAAAATTATTTTTTTAAAATATAGATACACCGGTTCATAACTTTTAAGTCGCACGGTCCCATAGAGGGTTAAATAATTAAAAAAAAATACCACAAACGTAGTAAAAAAAAAAAAATTATTTCCTAACATAGAATTTTACACACCGATAAAAAGCTCACCAAACAATGGCGGTCGGATAGCAGAAGAGAAAAGGTTTGAAATTCGCTTGGAATTAAAGTGAAACCTCCGAGGCGTTGAGAAATTTTTCGAACTCGAAATTGCCGACTATTTTTCACCACTCGTCACGCGAATTACGTAAAGGCCGCGCGACAACGGAAAGAGCATCAACAAATAGTCGCGTTTCATTAACCCGACGCCGTCTCGGCGTAAGCGTAAATAATCGACAGTGGGCAGCATGCAAATAATCCGTGACTCGATTCACAGTCTCGTCCCGTGGACGTGGGAAAGTGAACAGGCAAGCGAAAAAAGAACGATAGGAAGTGGCTTGTCACTCGACGACAAACGACGCTGTCGTTTCGATTCAGCTTAGAAGGGAAATTGCCTTCTTGTCTCTCCAAAAAGTACATCGTGCCTTTTTTTCATAATAGATTGCGTTTCCATGTACGCTTAACGCACGATACCGCGAAGCTTCGACGTCGAGGAACGTTCGATTCTGAAAACTAGATTCAACGGCTCTTCGGCTACGAACCAGGGATGCGGTTTAACTGGTCGGTAAATATTAGGATTCAGCGTAGGGGCGTTAATAGGGTTCAACACCGAAATATTTCACACATCCCGGGTATGTTGGATGTAGTAATGCGTTGGGAATTTGTGGAACACGGCGGTGGATGGATGAGTGGCGAAAGAAATCTTTGGTGGCCGGGAAAAAAGCGGATAGGTGAATTGTTTGGGTGAAAATAAAATATTGGGTGTTATAAATTTAATATTCTTTTTTTAATCCTTTGCGAATGAACGTCGCCGCTGACGGGGATTATAGTTTGGTTGCAAAGTGGAATGTCGTATGTACAGCGATAGGTGAATAGGAGAGGCCGATGCGAAGTTTCGGGGAGTATTTGATTGTTTTTTGTTTTATTTTAAGTATATTTGTTTAGGTGTTTAGTTTATAATCTCGTTTCATATGGAAATTATCTTAAACTTGTTACGAATCAGAGTTGAAGGAGTGCTCGTTTGCAGAGGGTTAAATGTTGGGTGAGATGGTTATTAGGATTCACTGTTTTGTGTAGCAAAAATCATATGTATCCCTCTTCTGTTTTTTAAATGTTAGTTGAGATGATTATTAGAATTCACTGTTTTGTGTAGCAAAAGTTATGTGTCTTCCTGTTTTGTTTTTTAAATTTCAGTTGAGAAGGTTATTAGAATTCACGGTATTGTGTAGCAAAAATCATGTGTACTTCTATTTTGTTTTTTAAATCTTGGTTGAGAAGGTTATTAAAATTTTATTTTGTGTTGCAAAAATCATATGTACTCCTGTTCTGTTTTTTAAATCTTAGTTGAGATGATTGTTAAAATTTAGTTTTGTGTAGCAAAAATCGTGTGTACTTCTATTCTGTTTTTAAAATGTTAGCTGAGATGGTTATTAAAATTTAGTTTTATGTAATAAAAATCTAGTGTATTCCTATTTTGTTTTTTAAATCCTAGTTGAGAAGGTTATTAAAATTTAGTTTTGTGTAGCAAATATCATGTGTTTGTAAGTAACAGATACTTGTAAGACTTGAATAAAATTTTTATTGAAATAGATTTTTAATTAGAACTTAAAAAATTAGTAGGAGTATATATTTATTTATTTCTCAGCCTCACAGCCTTGGCTTGGATTTAAGCGAGTATCATAAGTAAAATTCAGCGGCAATCAATTTTTTATATCGTAAAGTTTTAAGACACGCGATACAGACTGTTCAAAAATACGCAGCACAACGGAAAAGGTAGCGATTTATTTTCGAAAAACATAAATCAAACACGGACAATATAGCTTTTATACGTACGAGTTTTCGCTTTGGAGGAAATCAATTTTGAAAAATGTGGGGCGTGCGTGTACGTCATAAAACCTGTCATGCCTGTGTGCACTGCAGAAATACTGTTTTTGGTCTCTTATAAACAAAGGTATAAAATGTTTTTCACAATTAAACAAGAACAATTCCTATGTTTGAGAAATTAAAAAAATGAAACAAGTACTATACAAATGTTGCCAGCCATCGATTTTTCGCTGACTAATAAAATTGTACGAAAAAATATTTTGAAGAAGAAAACAAAATTGTAACAAATATTCAAATTCCATTTACGAAAAACATTTCCTTCCATATTTTCAATTTATTTTCGCCCAAAGAAATATCTCTCTTTTGCTTACATCACAATTTCGAAAACGCTCGGAATATAAAAAATAAATACTTAACAAAAAATAAAATATAATATAAAGAATCAAATCAATTTAATCCAATTTATAGAGGATCGAATCAATTTCATTACGAAATATTAATTTATTAAATAAATATAAATCTAAATAAATCTAATTAAATCTAAATAAATCTAATTAAATCTAAATAAATCTAATTAAATCTAAATAAATCTAATTAAATCTAAATAAATCTAAATAATAATTAATAAAGGATAAATCATTAATAAAAAATAAAATATAATATACACAATTCATATTCCATTTACGAAAAAAATTTCCTTCCATATATTCAATTTATTTTCGCCCAAAGAAATATCTCCCTTTTGCTTACATCACAATTTCGAAAACGCTCGGAATATAAAAAATAAATACTTAACAAAAAATAAAATATAATATAAAGAATCAAATCAATTTAATCCAATTTATAGAGGATCGAATTAATTTCATCGCCAAATATAAATTTATTAAATAAATATAAATCTATATTAAAAATATAACTCTGAATAAGGGATACTCTACTCAAGACAGCTGAAGGGGTCGGAAAATGGGGTGTCGAATCGACGACAAACCGTGACATCGCGTCATTCCGTATTCGTCGGCTACGATTCTTCGTGGTCGTCTGGTTTCCCGCGTTGAGACAGGCGCGTTAGCATGATGCCAAGAATCTAAATGCGTATTCTAAGTCCCCGCGTGTCGTCGGCCTTGACCCTCACAAACGGAAGACACGCGACGCAATGCCGGAAAGTTCTCCGCTTCTGCGCGTTGTCTTAATCAGCGATCCGCGCCGAAAAACAGCGACCTCCGCGAGTTCCCATTCGTTTTCTTCGTGGACGGAACACGATGCTATCGCGACTCTTTTGTTTCGATCACGTGCTTCCAGCTGAGCGCGTGCAGTTTTAAACGTTCTTTTTGCCATTTCGCCGCGGTGAGATATGCGTACGGTCGCTTAACACTAGAACTACCGAACAAGTCAAAAAAGAAAATACAGTAATCAAATTTAATAGTGCAGCGATAACTGAACAAAATTAATTTTTTAAAATATAGATACATCAGTTTGTAACTTTTAAGTCACACGGTCCCATAGAGGGTTAATAATTCGTTAACAAAGCCGAATTTGAAATTTTAGCGAAGGAAAGAGTTGGTCAGTGTTTTTCGTTAACTCTGTATAGCCTGAATTTTGTCTACTTATCGGAGAAAAAATTATGATCGATTACAGTTTTTCACTTTGATTTGAAAATATTTTAATTAATAATTACCGTAGATGGATCGTGGTGCCACTACAGTGATACAGTAATCAAATTTAATAGTGCAGTGATAACTAAAGAAAATTAATTTTTTAAAATATAGATACATCAGTTTGTAACTTTTAAGTCACACGGCCCCATAGAGGGTTAAACAAAGATACGACTTTCCTTTCCAATCCTCTACAATTTCCTTCTTAAATTCCTAATTATTTTGTGACCAAATATTTTTGAATTATTATCACAGCACACAGCCTAAAGGAAAGTGGACCAAAATTAGCGTGGCGTTTAACGCGTTAACCCTCTATAGCCCGAATTTTGTCCACTTATCGGAGGAAAAATTACGATTGATTACAGTTTTTCGCTTTGATTCGAAAATTCTTAAAGTAATAATTGCCATAGATGAATCGTGGTATCACTGCAGTAATACGGTAAACAAATTTAATAGTGCAGTGATAACTAAAAAAAATTTTTATTTTTATTTCCGGTTTAAATCTCCATTTCGAAGGAGACAGTTTAAATACATGATTCATTTATTAAATACTATGCAGGTGTTTTTAGGATTCAAATATTATATCGTATCATAATATATATAAATAATTAAAACAAATATCCAAATAACATTGGTAGCCTGAGTTTTGGTACTAATTTCTTTCTGTACTAATTCATAATTCTAAGAAAATTTTCATAACTTTAACAATGAATATTAACCCTTTGCACTCGGCTGGCGCCGCGATGCCGACGTGCGTAATTTTCTTCGGAGATTATGTCTTCAATTAAATTCTATATTTTCATCAATTCAAGCTCTTCTTCTATTTTAGAATAAAAGTAAATTAACCAAATAAATAAGAAATCATTTATAATTTTCTTTCCAAAAAGAACACTTTAAGTTTTCGCAATAGTCCTTTGAAACTGAAAAAAATTTACCAGTGCAAAAGGTTAAATGTTTAATATTTAATACTCTTGATACGATATTTCTAATTATACGTCGAAAGCGTTGAACTTTAATAGCATGAATTCTCATTATCCTAATGCTTAATATGTCGATATGTACTCACGTAGCCTACAATTTCTCCTTGAAACATGATTATCGGCACGCTTTATCTCAATAATGCCGACACGATTGAGAGCATTTGGGAACCACTGGCGCATCCCCTAACCGCTTATGGCCTGCCTGGCCGTCAATCATTTAGGGGACACGCTTCTCCCTTCCCTCGTCCCTTCGTCGTTCCTTCGATCGTACCCTACAGCACTCCGTATTCCTCCCTTTGACTTTCTCGGAATGTCAGATACCCCATAGGACAGTCGGTTAGACGCGTGTTCGAAATTATGGTAATAGAAAGACCTTCTATCTTTATCTCGAACACGTTGTTGCTTTAAAATATTTTTATAAACGAATCTGTTGTTACACAGATCGATAAAAATTATCTTTGGAACTATGGAAATAGAAGACGAATTTTTCAAAATGACTTCGTGTGAAGGAAGGACTGTATAATAATCATTAGATTGAGGATTTTTATTATTCCGGTTCGTTTATATTATTATTGATAATTGTATTATTCTATTATATAATTAAATATATTATTATTGTATTATTATTGGAATAAAAATATAGTAACTGATATTATTCTATGTTGTTTAAAAAATAGGAGTTTGATAGGTGATCGTTTTAGTCTCTAAATATTATAAATTTCGACTTAAGCGCGCTTTCATTTCACTAAAGAAATATTCCAAATCTTTGATAAAAATGTGTCTTTGAGAAAAAACATAGAAACAAGGAAATTCGTATATTAATAATCAGTTTTTTTATATATTTCTCAAAATTAAGAAATTTGTTATCGAAAGGAAGACTCAATTGGATAAATTATTCCAAAGACCGCAGCAGGGTTATGCACGGCTATTTAACTAACCCTCTATGGCCCCGCGTGACTTAAAAGTTACAAACTAATGTATTTATATTTAAAAAAATTTCTTTTATCTATTTATCGCTGCTCTATTAAATTTGATTACTATATTACCGTAGCGACACCATGATCGATCTATAACAATTGTTAGTTTAAAAATTTTCAAATCTAAGTGAAAAACCGTAAGCAACCGTAATTTTTTCTCCGATAAGCAGACAAAATTCGGGCTATAGAGGGTTAAGAGAATATTATTATTTTTCGAACAGTTGAGTTAATTTTTATTTGGACAACCGGGTACCCATTTTTATATTTCCATCAATAATTTCTTACATTCTTCTGAACATGTCGCAAAACCGTTCTGAATCTCAATTATTTCTAAAATTTGCCTTCGATTTACGCTTTCGGAATAAAAATTTATGCAAATACCCGAGTATCCCAGTCGTCCAATAACCGTGAACATTTTCATTGTCCGCGTAAAGGTTAAGGGAAAGTTCCAGGTTGTATTTGTTACGGAGAACTCTGTGCCGCGCAGAGATCGTAAGTTTCCGAGAACCCACAATCTGAACGATACAGAGGGAAAGGAATTAGGTTGCAAATACTACCTAATTCCCTCCAAAGAACCTCATCTGCATAGGTGTAAAATTTTTATATCCGCGGGGGATAAAAGAAATCGCGATGCAAATTAAATTTATAGGGTAAGAACACACGAAGATAATTGCGATACTTGTTCTGGACAGTAACTATTTTTACGTACAATTCTTATCGGAATCATATTATGAAACAGGCGGAAACTGTTTTCTTCTCCTAATAGTTGTCCTCATTTTGTTTTCTCCACAGCGATCTTTGTCACGCGATACATTTGTAAATGTATTACTTTGGGTAAAACAGTGTTAGATGGTCTGTGGTAATTGGTGTGTTACACTCACCGCATGATGACACGGATTGTTGCGACAATAAATAGGTGTAGGAGATTTTCGAGTGTATTTTGATGCGAGTTATAGCGACTCGTTCCTTCCTGGACATAACTGCCACTTCGGGATGAAAAATTCTCAAAAATGCACTGTTGCAGATTTATAGAACCTTTATGAGAAACTGTGAACCTGTCGTTTCGAACGCTGCGATAGTTTTGGTTTGAAACTTTGATGTTCTCACGCTATAGCGCATAATCGTGCGCGATGCGAGTTATAGCGACTCGTTCCTTCCTCGACACAGCTGCATTTCGCAATGAAAAATTCTCAAAAATGCATTGTTGCAAATTTATAGAATTTTTATGAGAAACTACGAACCGGTCGTTTCGAACGCTGCGATAGTTTTGGTTTGAAAATTTGATATTCTCACGCTATAATCATGCGCGATGTGAGTTATAGCCACTCGTTCCTTCCTCGACACAGCTGCCACTTCGCGGCGAAAAATTCTCAAAAATGCACTCTTGCAAATTTATAGAATTTTTATGAGAAACTATGAATCGGTCGTTTCGAACACTCCGATAGTTTTGGTTCGAAAATTTGATGTTCTCACGCTATAGCGTGATGCGAGTTATAGCGACTTGTTTCTTCCTGGACACAGCTGCCACTTCGCGGCGAAAAATTCTCAAAAATGCACTGTTACAAATTTATAAAATTTTTATGAGAAACTGTGAACCAGTCGTTTCGAACGCTCCAATAGTTTTGGTTTGAAAACTTGATGATCTTATCGTGTGCGATGCGAGTTATAGCGACTCGTTCCTTCCTGGACACAGCTGCCACTTCGCGGCGAAAAATTCTCAAAAATGCACTCTTGCAAATTTATAGAATTTTTATGAGAAACTATGAATCGGTCGTTTCGAACGCTCCGATAGTTTTAGTTTGAAAATTTGATGTCTGGTCTTACGCTATAGCGTATAATCGTACGGTTGCAGTACGTCGTGCGCGTATAGATCATGCTGTTTCTCGTGGAGTAAGGGTTGCAGTATAGTTCCACGGGGGCAGCAGGTATACTCGGAGTCTCGAAGAACTTTTCGAGGGCAATAAATATAAAATGGAGGAGATATAAATCGAAATATCCAGTTTATGTTGTATCCTTTGTTTCCGAGGGGCTCGAGGCTCGTAGGAAAGTGCTTCCACCGCGTCGGCTGTTCTTCCTAAAATCCTAAGTAAATCCAGTGTCCCGCTAATTCGCTTTGTTCCTTTTCCCTATCCTTTCTGACGGTACGGAAAGGTTTTCATGGTTTGTTACCAGACGTCCTTTAACCAGTTAGCTGTGAGTCGACGAGTATACTCGTCGCGCGGTAAAAGTAGTCGTCAGTTGCTATTTGAAATTGAAATTTTAGTGAAAACTAAAATATATTCGTAAAGTTCAAGACGTTTGAAACAGTTGTAGACCAGGACCAGGTAAAACGAACGGATAAAAAAATGTAAATAATTATTATGAAAGAACACTGTGCACAAAATAGTTGCTTTGCAAACTACACTGACAAGAGTACGAATCGGGCATACTAATTTTTCTCACGCATATCCGATCAAAAAAGAAGATCCTCCAATGTGCATCAGTTGCAACTTTAGGAACTCTATCCATCGTATCACGACATCGTGGCCGGCGTATGAAAATGAAAGGAAAATATTTCAAATAAAGGAAGACACTAAAGAACTTACCAGAACCGTCAAATCGTGTAAAAACCTGCTTAGTTTTTTGAAACGTGTAAATCTTCTGCACCTAATTTAAGCTTCGATCCAATATGGTATTGCCTAGTCTAATGGTCACTTTCGTCTTACACTGGGACTGTATCCCAGTCATCCATCTGCTTTACACATGTCTGAAGTGGAATTTACTTAATTGGTTTCGTATGAAATCAGTGTTTTCCTGACGGTGAAATTACGTGGTTGCTAATAACCCATTCGGGTTGATGCAACTTTAAATTTAAATTAAAAGAAAAAGAAATAGTTGCTTTCTTTTATTTTTCTAAGTGTTTCGTGTTCGGCTTGAGAAGTGCTGTATGTATTGCTGTTATGCTTTTTTCTTTCACATGCAAACTATTTGGTCACCTTATAAGTAATTTCGTTGGTATCGGCTATTCACGACTACGATCGTGTATTTATCTTGGAACAGTAGATCAAATCGGGAGAACCAGAAGGGGAATAAATCTCGGTTTATAATGCAGAAACTCGTAATCGCTTTTGATTGTCTTGCTTCGGATGCGTCGACTGAATTAACACGTGCAAAGTAAGATGAAACGATCGCTTCGAGTAAATTTTCTTCTCAATTAAACGCGACGTAAATTATTAATTTTATAAAAAATAAAACCATCTGGTCATCTTATAAGTAACTTCGTTCCTCGACGCTAACGTTCAGTCCAAAATATTAAGACATACATTTGTTTTCGATCATCGCTCAACAGTTTTCTATTTTCCAAGTAATTTTTGAATTCCTTTTTCAGAAACTTCTCGATATTTGTTATCTCTAATATTTAATATCTCTTGATATTTATTATAATTTTCTCTCAAGTTGTCTTTGCTGCGAGATACGAGCTGTCTTTGAGATACGAGCTGTGAGTTCTCTTTGCTAAGAGATATTTAATATCTCTTGATATTTATTACAATTTTCTCCAAAGTTCTCTCCGCTGTGCGTAGTCTAGCGTTGTCCCGATGGAAATTTTAGACCGCTCGAGGAAAAGTTAAAAGTTACAATTGGGAACTGGTACCGCGTCCATCGTAACCGATTACCGTTCATTCCAATCGTTGCATTGTTTAATCGGTAAAAAATTCGACGACAGCGAACGCTTAAAATTAGTATCGAAAGAAACTTTTAATTCGAAGCATCCGAAATTTTTTAAAGAAGGAATCCAGGAACAAGTTGAGAGATGGGAAAGAATTATAGAAAACAATGGTCAACGCGTTCGTCTGTTTTCACCTTCTAAATATGGATGATTGGAAATGAAACAAAAAATACGTGTCAAATATTTTTTTGAACGCTATCTCGTTTGTAAATTTCATTAAAATCGGCGTGTTAAGCTTAAGTGATCTCCCTTGTTGGAAAAATATCAAAATTCATCTCACATCACTCCACGCTCTGTAATAATCATCTCTGCCCATTAGGTTTTCCATTTGTTGATCGATGCTTAAATCTCGTGTTTCTTTTCGTCGTCGTCGCTTATTGCGGATTCGTAAAGGAATATTTTTAATGGCACTAAATTGGACGTTGCTACGAACAGCATGCGACGTTGTTTTCTCTGCAAACTGAGTTAACTGCTGATACCTGTTTTGCTGAAATACTGCTGTGGAAACATAGACGAATTTATTGTGTTTGCTCGTAGAAAATGTTTCATTTCATATTTACGGTGGATGATTGAGTCGGTTGAATTATGCTCGTCTATTTAAGGGAACATTATTATTTTTGGAATAGTTGAGTTGATTTTTATTTGGACTTTGCGGAAGAATATTAACACGCTGATTAACGCAACGTTCGTGACATGTAATTATTCCTTCTCATACTTTGTTTCATGGAATTTTGTTTCACAATACGCTTAGAGAAATTCGGTAAGCTTTTTTTTCAAACTTTGTATTGACAGCTTCCATAACGTGGGATTCTTTATAAATTTTTTTAGGTATCTTTTAAGAAATACTTGAATAAATGTATCTTGTACTGGTGGTAATGTTAATTCTGAAAACTGTGTAATTTTGAAACATATTAGAACATATAGATAACTGAAAATTAATTTTTAATGTCACTTTTAGCTGATAAATATCTAGATACAGTTCTAGATTGATATTGGGATTTGTTTTTAGTACTTTACTGAGAAATTTAATGAAGTCAATGAAGTCTATGTTGCAATTAATATATTAAAATTTTAAAATTCTTGAACTGAAAAATAATAAATATCAAAATTAAGTTCTATATTGATATTAGGACTCAATTTTAGTGCTTTATTCAGTAATTAAATTAAGTCTACATTATAATTAATATATAATATTAAAATTCTAAAATTCTTCGACTTAAAAATAACAAATACTCAAATTAAGTTCTACGTTGATATTAGAATTCGTTTCTAGTACTTTATCCAGCAATTAAATAAATTAATAGTTCAATGAAGTTAACATTACAATTAATATATTAAAATTCTAAGATTCTTCGACTTAAAAATGACAAATACACAAATTAACTTCTACGTTGATATTAGAATTCGTTTCTAGTACTTTATCCAGCAACTAAATTAATTAATTCTTCAATGAAGCCACTCGTAGCCATCTCGCGACATTTTTATAGGAAAGCGTGGAAACAGAAATCGTTCCATATTTCGGTATATACCATACATTCCGATTTGCTGGTCTCATACCATTTCAAATAGAAAACTTCAAGGAAACATGCATTTCCTAAAAAAGTTATGCCGACGTAAGTTCATCCTCTGTAATCATTAATATAATTAACAAACTCTGATATCCCCCGAGAGGAGACGTTCGAGGTCAGAGGGTTAAAATTCCAAAATTCATCAACCTAAAAATGACAAATACACAAATTAACTTCCACGTTGATAAATTAACTCGATTAAAACCCTCCTCCATTAAAAACCACCTAAAAATTACAATACAAAAACCCTACAAATCCACAACTTAAAATTACCTAAAACCCTACAATTCCTCGGCTGAAAAAAATACCAAGAATCCATAACCTCATCATCGACACCAGAATTATTCTCGAAAATCGTATCAAGTGTTCCCGATCAAACACTTTAGGATCCACTAATCAAATACCCAAAATCCACAATGCATACAGACTGTCCGCAAAGCCCAGTGGATCCAACGNCTACATTATAATTAATATATAATATTAAAATTCTAAAATTCTTCGACTTAAAAATAACAAATACTCAAATTAAGTTCTACGTTGATATTAGAATTCGTTTCTAGTACTTTATCCAGCAATTAAATAAATTAATAGTTCAATGAAGTTAACATTACAATTAATATATTAAAATTCTAAGATTCTTCGACTTAAAAATGACAAATACACAAATTAACTTCTACGTTGATATTAGAATTCGTTTCTAGTACTTTATCCAGCAACTAAATTAATTAATTCTTCAATGAAGCCACTCGTAGCCATCTCGCGACATTTTTATAGGAAAGCGTGGAAACAGAAATCGTTCCATATTTCGGTATATACCATACATTCCGATTTGCTGGTCTCATACCATTTCAAATAGAAAACTTCAAGGAAACATGCATTTCTACAAATACACAAATTAACTTCCACGTTGATAAATTAACTCGATTAAAACCCTCCTCCATTAAAAACCACCTAAAAATTACAATACAAAAACCCTACAAATCCACAACTTAAAATTACCTAAAACCCTACAATTCCTCGGCTGAAAAAAATACCAAGAATCCATAACCTCATCATCGACACCAGAATTATTCTCGAAAATCGTATCAAGTGTTCCCGATCAAACACTTTAGGATCCACTAATCAAATACCCAAAATCCACAATGCATACAGACTGTCCGCAAAGCCCAGTGGATCCAACGTAGCAACCCGAAAATTCGTCAAGCATCCCGAATCTCTGCGGATCTCTGCGAGTGGATCTTCGAAAGCTATCGCGACCGGGGTGCCGGGGACCCACCCCCTCCGAGTGTCAGGCTGCGACCATCTCATTAAGTTGCAACTAACGTCGAAGCAATTAATCTGAAATCTCGTTGGTCGGGAAAGAGACGGTGGAAGAGTAAGGCAGAGACGGGTTGGTAGCGGTGGGTAGGATCGAGAAGAAGGGGAAACAGCCGATGAAGCTCTTGCAGCGATGGTCCAAGGGATCTTGGTCTTCTCGGTATGTGTACAGCGAGATCTTAACAGACCGGCTCGGGGAAGAAGGATGGTTGCGACAAAGGACGGTGGTGAGAGAAGGAAGGAGACGAATGGAAGGGATGGTTCGACGCGAGGGTATAGAGGAGGACGGTGGAAGGGAGTCTTTAACTACTTGAAAATGAACTTCTCTCCGCTCTTCCACAACGATGCCTCCTACGTCGTGACACACGGGTGATTCTCCTCTAAGAAACCGGCATCAGTCTCGCGAGCTAGCGCGACAAACGCGATAGGAAATTAGAAAGGGAACGGCGCAACGAAGTTCGGTCAAAGGGACGTTGCGGGGATGGTTGTCTGGCGGGTTGCAGCCAAGCTTTTGAATGAAAGACCACTGGGTGTAAACGCGGATCGGAGAATGTTTGCGGATCGGACCCGGTGCACTTTCAGATACGCGAGTATCTTTTGAGACCCGAGCCGATGCGTGCACGGTAAAGGCGGCGCTGGGGTTTCATCTTCGCCGCGGATCGCGTGCTTATGCGACCGAGGTATTAAGGTGTAATTGAAGGGTACGTTGCGTGCGGGGGTGGCTCGATGCGGATGGCGGTGGAGATTTGATAGGTGGATGGCGCTAGGTTTTTGAACGCGTAAGGAGAATGGAGAGTGAGGAAGGGTAGTTAGGGATTTTTTGTAGCTCGATGGGGATGAAAACTATTATTTGTTTAGCTGTTGTAACATATATATATAATATAATATAAAAATATATATAATGTATTTCTTATAACAAATATGTATTAATTATAATTTATATAATTTACATTATGTTTATATTATATTTATGTTACATATTAATTATGTATTATAGCAGATAAACAAATAATTGTGTATTCATTTACTTATTCATTGAACAAGTAATATTCGTTGAATAACTTATATATTTTAAAGATTATTAAGAAATAGTGTACATATTATATCGTTAAAAGATTAACTCTTTGCGGTCGTATGTCTACTCTCAGCCACCGATGTAAAGAATTACGTATATTGTACTACCTGAAAAAAATTCTGTACAATTTTTGTTTCAGCATAGTTCAATGGAAATATTGTGTATTATTTTATCACATGAATTTTCTTGAAGAAAATAATATATAAGTAACGAACGTTCAGCGAAAATTAATTTCAAGTAGACCTGCACCTTAAATAAAAACAACCGCTAAGGGTTAATATAATTAGTATAGATATACGGAAGGATTCTGAAAAGTGGATTAGGGTATTAGAAAGTTTCAGTCATTTTATTTTTAACCTTTTGTTTTAAAATTGTGCAATTTTTTGTTTATGTGTTATAATATAGATATACTATTTATAAGTGAATGAATAACTTGTGTATTTTAAAAGCAAAGATTAATAAGAAATAGTGTATATATTATATCGCTAGAAGGTTATTAATATAATTAGTATAGATATATGGAAAAGATTCTGAAAAGTGAATTAGAATATTAGAAAGTCTCAGCAATTTTATTTTTAATTTTTTGTTTTAAAATTGTGCAATTTTTGAATTCACAATTATTTGTTTATCG
This sequence comes from Ctenoplectra terminalis, assembly GCA_019453375.1. Lineage (NCBI taxonomy): Eukaryota > Metazoa > Arthropoda > Insecta > Hymenoptera > Apidae > Ctenoplectra > Ctenoplectra terminalis. The sequence goes on along the minus strand of SMSQ01022548.1, from coordinate 65,278 downwards.
CTTATAATATATATATTATTTATAAGCGAATGAATAACTTGTGTATTTTAAAGGCAAAGATTAATAAGAAATAGTGTATATATTATATCGCTAAAAGGTTATTAATATAATTAGTATAGATATATGGAAAAGATTCTGAAAAGTGAATTAGAATATTAGAAAGTCTCAGCAATTTTATTTTTAATTTTTTGTTTTAAAATTGTGCAATTTTTGAATTCACAATTATTTGTTTATCGCTTATAATATATATATTATTTATAAGCGAATGAATAATTTGTGTATTTT
>SMSQ01022548.1:27484-64874 GCA_019453375.1 Ctenoplectra terminalis | reverse complement strand
AAAAAAAAAAAAATTTCATTTTAAAATCATCTCTTCAATCACTTTTCAACTAGAATCATTTTACTGCAAGGAAAGTTTCGAGTAATCTTGCAGAAGCGCGTCATCCAAGTGATGCAAGGTTCATCATCATCAATCATCGTCACAGTGCTTTCATAATACCGCGTTACGTACACGCGTTACTATACTTTATGACCGTAGCGTGCACAGAAAAATTTCGTTTTACCACAGAACAAAAACAGACTTTACCCAAGAATTTTTTTTTTTTTATCTAGCTCGTGAAACCTCGGGAGAGGTTTATATACGGAAGAATTTCCCATAAAAATAAAAATATCCCTGTGTTTTGTATTTACACGATTCTGCTCCTTCCTTTCTTTCCAATAAAAAAAAAAAAAGAAAAAAAAAATAAAAAAATAAAGAACTCGTCGCGAAGCGAGACAAATAAAAGAAAACGACAAATAACAGGGAAAAGCCCGCAAGTACCGAATTCCTGGTCGATAACTACGGCCGAGCCCGTGGTCGAGGTATCGCGGCGTTATTCAAAAATATGCGCCGCAAAACACTGAATAAATCCTTATTCATTAATTCCATTAACGGGGAGCCGGGTTTAGAAGCAGGTGGAATAAAGGGAAGTCGGTGGAACGGGGCCAACCGATATAATTGCACGTTGTGTACTCGAAACGAGGAACTCGGAGGAACGCGGTTTCATTCGATGTACCACGCGTGTGTATAATGACGGATATCGAAGTGTCGTGAACACGTCTATTTCATTGGCCAGATCGAGAAGGTAGAACGATTCCGTCGGTTGCACGTCCGTGGTACGTAAACAGGAAAATTATGGTGATCGGTATGGGTTTATTATCGAGCTTTGTAGTTGACAGTGATTGGTCGGGCCGAGTCTTAAGAATTTTTCTTCTTTTCATTTTATTAGCATTTGAAACCTCGTGCGAGATTTATTTTCGTCGTACAAGCATGTGGAATAATTACGTAATGCTTAAAGTTTAAGCTTACAATCTGGGTTGTTGATATTCTAAAATATATAAATCTTAAATCTATAATCTATTGGGTTGTCCGGAAAGTTGGTGCCGATTTTTAAGGAAACTTCAACCTTTAATTTACCTCAAACCATAACCATTTAATTTACTTCAACCATAACCTTTCTCCATCTCTCGCGTAACTCGAATATCCCATCCTTCTAAAACTTCTTAGGTTTTTCGGCGAAAAACTTTTCCATATTTAACGCTAGAACTACCGTGCCAGTCAAAATGACAATTTTATAAATTTTATAAATTTTATAAATTTACAGTGGCGCATTTTTAGGGATTTTCTATAATTTTTTAAACGAAATATTCACAAAGAATTATTACCCCTGATATAAGTATTTTTTCAAATACTTATCATTTCGATTTCTTCCCTACAAGTAAGTTTATTTTAATCGTCGATAGTTCTACCGTTAATAGCGTATAAAACTAACGAAAATGAATGTATCCTAATCAAACTTTTGTCCAAAGATGTCTGAAGTGTCACTCCTTAGAATATGTACGCGTGTCATTTGCTTTCAATCATTCTGACATATTCAGACCTGTTCTAATGGGACCTACTGAAAATCGGCACGAACTTTCCGGACAACCCAATATTTTAATATATACAGGGTGAGTCTGTTAACGTGACGACCTCAAATATAACTTTTGAGGTATTCGTTTTACGAAAAAATGTTTTATACAAAAGTTGCATGGTACCTTGGGGTCACACGATGGCCTTATCTATTTTGTATTTCCTAATTTGTTTCTTGAGATATCAGGGCCACCTTCAGTTTTTTTAAATGGAATGTGTAATTTTTTTTCCGGATTCTGGTAGACCATCAAATTCTACGTAAAAAGTCTTATACAACTTGGTGGTTGCGATGAATAGTTACCGAGATATCTTCAAATAAATAAGCTGTTCGGGAGTAAACAGACTCAACCTGTATGTCTATAAATTTTCGTTTTATTAACCCTTTGCGGTCTTATCCAGACTCGACATTTTATTTTGTTCGATCGTTTTCAGTTTTGGGATACGATATTCTTTTACATTAATTTACATAAATTTTCTATCTAGATATCTTACTGGTAATGAAAACGTAAAAATTCTGCCAAATTATCGACAGTTTTTAAAAGTATGTTACTGAATATGAACCAGTTAAGTTACAGTGTCGAAAGTGGCTCGGACGCAAAGGGTTAACCCTTTGCACTCGAGAGGTGACTCTTATTCACCACTTGGATTAAAGCAGCGACTCGAGTCGCGTGTAATATAATTATTTTATTTCAATTTTTCGTGTATCTTTACGTTACACAAGACTTAATATTGAATCTTAAGCTTGATAACTTTTGTTCGTGCAATGTTTTAGAAAGCACTCGTCAAAATTCATTCTCTGTTCCTCGGGACAAGTATCCTAAAAACGTGTCTTTCAAATACAAAGGGTTAAATGCGCGTACAATTTAATTTTACAATTTTCATTGTAAAACGAAACACTTCGTAAAAACTCTACTTTTCTTCATAATTAACTTTTGTTCGTGCAATATTTTAGAAAGCACTCGTCAAAATTCATTCTCTGTTCCTCGGGACAGGTATCGTAAAAATGTGTCTTTCGAGTGCAAAGGATTAATAAGCAATGGGTGCATAATATTTTATGTTTCACAATATATTATTATTTTATATAGGATCCATTTTGCTTTATTTTCTCTGTTACCTTCTTCCACCTCTCGTTTAACAAATAAGGCTGAATGTTTATTTAAACATCGCTAAACGAAACTATTGCGTAAAGATAACGAAAGAAATTTTCGGGACAACCTAATAGAATAATTTCGAAAATTTCCAGTATTCTAAAACCTTAAATACGTAGCAAAGAACCTCTGCTGTATTAATAGAATTTTATAGAGCAGATTAAAGAAATTTACAATATTCGCTATATCCTGAATGCCTTATAATTTTATTGCGAAGCTCATTCTCGATTAACGTCGTCCTTGATCTAACATCGTCCTTTGAAAAGCGAGCTATCTTTGCATCAGCGTACACGTGCGTGGCGTTTCACGTCGACAGTAAAATTTTATGTTCATTCCGGATTTTCATCTGAATATTTAGGAATTTAATCTGGTACGTTCGATGGCGATCGTATTTGAATTGCAAATCCAAAATAAGAGGATAAAGTCTCGCGTCCTTGGGATCTCGTGCGCTTTTTGCGTGGACACGCTATTAGGGCTGTAAGGTTATTCTCGGTACTCTGTTGTATACCAGTTGGAACAATTAGGGAAACGCCTACTCGGATAGGTTTATTGCTTGGCAAGGTATCTAACGATTTCGGAGCTCGTGAGCTGCGTGAAATAAACTACTTTGTCAGTAAAAATACCGGTCTGTTGTACGATTGCAACATCTTATTTATAGGATGTTATTTTGCCGCGAAGAAGTGCATCATGCGCTCATCTTTTCCATTGTCGTCACTTGATTTTGTCTTCGACATCGTATATTCTTCTTCGTTAATAAAAATATTAACCTTTTTAATGCATTAATCAATACGAGAGAACGACAGTGTGAAAAACACGGTGCTTCTAGAATTTTTTGTTGTACTAGGAGTGTCTCAAAAATTATTTTCGTTAGTTTTTATAGGAGATAAGAGTATATTCTCAAACGGAGTGGTGTTACTTTTAAAATAAACATATATGTAGGGAAATTATTTTCGTGTTTATTTACGAGAAAAATTTTATGGTACATATAAGATAAAAATAAATGTTATTGAATAGTATTTATTAGTGTTATTCAAAATTAGTTAAAAATAAAATTATGGAAGGAGGTGCGCGTATGTTAGCGCGTATAGTAAGACGAGAGAATGATACTGAAAAACATAAAGTTCTTCGCTCTTCTAATAGTGTCTCAAAAATGATTTTTAATTATAAAATAAAAATCATTAATTCTAGCATTTAAAAATTTGTCAAATGCTGCTTTCCCAATTCTTTCGTTTCAAAATAATTTATCAGCTTCAAACTTTGCATGTGAAACGAAAACTGCTCAGTTAGTAATTAAACTAAAATTTTTGCAATGCAGATTTATAAAAATTATCACTTCTGGAATTAAAAATTCCTCGAACGCTGCTTTCCCAATTTCTTTATTCTAAAACAGTTTGTCAACTTCAAATTCTAGAGAAACAAAATTTTATATACACTACTCAGTTAGTAATAATTAATCTAAAATTTTTGCAATGCAGATTTATAAAAATTATCAGTTGTAGAAATCAAAAATTCCTCGAACTCTGCTTTCTGAATTCGTTCCAAAAAAGTTTGTCAACTTGATACTCTGTAGAAACGAAATTTCATATGCACTGCTCAGTCAGTAATTAATTTAAAATTGTTGCAACACAGATTTATAAAAATTATCAGTTGTAGAAATCAAAAATTCCTCGAACTCTGCTTTCTCAATTCGTTCCAAAAAAGTTTGTCAACTTGAAGCTCTGTAGAAACGAAATTTCATATGCACCGATAAAATAGAAGTTAATCTAAAATTTTTCCAATACAGAGGAAGTTTAGTTGACTCCGAAATCCTCTCAGAGACGTATTAAAACCGACTTTTCGCTCCAGTTCGTGTGCGCACTTCGCCGATTCTCGTTATTGCACGCATACGGTTTCCAGGGACCGTGCGTCTTCGCGTGCACGCGGGAAACAAGAAATTAAAAAATCGTTACACGACCTGGCTCGTTTTGACCGCAATTTAAACGTACCATAATTATTATTCGTGAAAATTGTTGCCCTGTTCGAAACGTGGCTGCCCGTTTCCTTTTATACCTCTTCTTTTCATTTTCTGCGCTCTTCTTCATTTTGTTTTCCCATTGTACGCCGGTGTTTCGAATTTTAACGGAATGAAATTCGCTCGATACAAAAGACGCTTTCCGGTTGTGATAACGAAATTCTCTTTTATTGGATTTATCTGGTACTATCGGATTTCGAAATGTTTCGTTGGTTTTTGACATGCTTTATCGACCCACCCTGTAATCGCTGGTTTCGCCCGATCGTTCCGGCCTCGATACACCTTTAAATGGACTGAGAGCTATCGTTGTTCTATACGAGATGCTAAAAATTGGAAATCGTGAAACAATGCGAGGGTGAATTTACGGAATTTTAATTCAAGCAGTTTTTAAGAATTATTGGCCGCTCGATATTCGTAATTAAGGGTGTTGGTTCAAAACTTAGAGGATTTATATTTACAGGGAACTCGTTCTTGGGTTCATTTTAAAGATAAAAATGTTCTTTTACCAAACAATGTCAAATTCAACTTTGTTAATGAATTATTAACCAAGAACGCTGGTCATTCATAAAGCTGATATAGCGGCCGAACTCTGGCGGAAGTGTTGGTTACGCATCGCGAATTCCATAGTTTTAAAAAATCATTTAAAATAGATTGCCATATCACTTTGATCTCAATATTGCTGGTTAAGCAAGAGTTAACTTGCTCCTGGGTTTATTTTAAAAACAACTTACTTTACTAAAAAATATCAAATTCAACTTTGTTAATGAAATATTAACCAAGAACGCTGGTCATTCATAAAGCGGATGTAGCGGCGGAACTCCGGCGGAAGTGTTGGTTACGCGCCGCGAATATGAGCGAACAAGTCGGCGCGCATCGGAGCAAGCGTTGATCAATGTTCGATAAAAAAAACTACATCGAATAACGAATAAAATCGAATCATTCGTTACTCACGAATCCGCGATTACCATTACAAACCTTCCGCCGTGCATCTGCGCGTGGCGTGTGCGTTTGCTCGAGAAAACAATTAGTATAGAAACGCAAATGCGAGGACGAGACGATTTGTTTTGGTCTCGGTCGCTCTAAATTTCTACGATTCCAAATGGAAGCATTTTGAAGTTAAGCCGATCGTTCCAGGAATTTGAGCGGCCAAGGCCAGACAACAATTTCGAGAAATCGGGACTGCGAGGCGCGGCTTCGAAACATAAACAAGGGCGGGTACCGGTGGTCGGTCGCTCAGTCGTATATACGCGTTCGAAGGGTTCGCTTTATAAGAGACTCTCTAACACACGGAGAGACGTAATCGTAAAATGTTGAAAATAATTTGTATCTCGCGTACGTATTGTTTCGTGGCACTTCAATGACTCGGTCGCGCATTGTCGTTTCGTCGCGTAACTTTCGGAGGTGTCGTGTAAATCGTTTCGTCGCGCAATTTTCGGTGGCGTCGTACAAATCGTTGCGTCGTGTAATTTTCGGTAGCGTTGTCGCGTTAATCGTTTCGTCGCGTAACCTTCGGCGGTGTCGCGTGGAAAACTTTGTTCGTCAATGGTCACGATCGACGCCGTGAATCTGCGAGGCACACTTCGACGTAGTAGATGCATTTTTGGGCGAATGGGTGAGTTTAATTGAATTTATCCATGATTTTTTTTGTTATAATTTAACGCGAGCTGCGTCTAAGTACCGGATATGCTCCCACGAGCTTCTTTAAGAGGGTTATTTGTTATCAGAAACAGTGTTGGGCGTTATTCGAGTAAATTTTTATTAGAATAAAATGATACTCGGTTTTGGAATTTAATCACTTTTCAGTTCCTTTTTGTTCGTTCGTTATTCCAAAAGGAAACTTATTTATTCGTTCATTATTTGGAAAGGAAACTTATTTGTTCGTTCGTTATTCGGAAAGGAAACTTATTTATTCGTTATTCATTTATTCGAAATAATTATTATTTGTGATTCATTTTGAATAGAGGGCAGGTACCGATATATTATTCATTAAATTGGTTAATTCAGTTATTAGTGAGTAAAAAATTGTGTTTAGATGTTTCGAATGAAATAGAGATTTTTATTCAATGAAATTTAGTTCTCATATGGAAGTGGTACATTTTTCGTGATTATCAAAGTAAGAATCTATGAAGTTAATTAAGTACCATACTGGTAGCCTCGCAAGAAAATTGAAATATAAATCAAAATTTGAACGTTAACATCGTTAAGCACAATAAGTAATATAGTAGTATGATACGGTATGATTAAATGGTGTAAAATTATAATTTAATTTAAAAACGAATTAAAGTTTAATAAAGGGGAGTATTATTTCCTCTGTTTCATCAGATGGGCTATAATTTCCTTTGTTTTTAGTAATTTAGATTATCTTTCCTTCTATTGTGAAGCATTTTAATGTACCTGGCGAGTGCAAAGTTGCACCTTTTAATTTATGATTAATTAACCCCTTCGCAGTGTAAAAAGTAACGAGAAATACAGAAAAAAAAACAAGTTAAAAAATATTTGTTTTTTTTTTTTGCTTTTCTATTAGAAGATATAAGAAATACATGATTTTAATTGCTCGCGCGTAAGAAATTAGAAAAAAATGTTATATATTATACAATTTAAGATATTAACCTTAGAAACGAAGAAAATATAATGAAAAGTATATAAAAAAATACATAACGCAAGGGAGACAAACCTTTATCTATATTTTTAATAGAAAATCACAGAAAATTACTTCTGAGGTATCATAGTTAATTTATAAAATTTCTGTAACCACTTACCATTTTGGTAGTTTTGGTATTAAATGTACAATACTGTATTTGATAGAATTTCTCTCGTATTACATTGCAAAACGGTTAAAATAAATAATCTCTCGTAAATAATTCCACTTCTTTACACATACTGCTCTTCACCACATATAAAAGCGTTGTTATTTATTTAATAATCGGACCCCTGTTTCATTTTTTATCTCAAGCTGCTTTCCTTCAATTTCTATCGAACACACAAGTCCAAACACGTGTTCCGATTATCAACAACTAAACTGCGCATTTTTATGCAAGTCTATATTTTTTAAACTAAAAAAAAAAGCTAGACAGTTATTTTATTCACTAAACATTTCAAGTATTATATTTAAAATTTATTTACATACTTTTACGTATTATCTGAATTCAGCGTATTTCGTGTCCTCAGATTTTCCATAAACGCATAAAGATCCTTATCGATATAATTTAACGAACATTAATTCCCTGGTCTTCCTATTGCATCGTTTACCTACGTGTTCACGTAGCCAAACGCAAGTCTAAACAGAGATTAATGCGATGTCTCGTGAGTTTGTCAAGTATCTTAAGCGGCGTTAATTTAAGACATCTTAGAAACGACGTCGGTTCAAACCAGCACGGACGTAAACAACAGCACAATTGCAAGCTGAAGCTAACCGAGACGTATTTTGCTCCTTTTTTTTTTCGCGTCGAAAGGCCGCTTTTATTTCGCCAAATCAAACTTTATCATCGTCTTTCTCACGAAACACGAGACTGACGTATCGCACAGCGTTGAACCTCGCGAACTCTAGAACGGTTCTAGAAGAGCACCTCTCGTTTTCTCTCTTTATATTTCAGCCCCATTCGAACCCTCGTACCGTACCTGTCTCCCTTCATCTACTCGTCTTCGTTTTCGCTATAACTCCTTCGCCTCTTCATTCCTCTTCAATCCTCCGGCGTGCTCGCGGGAAGTAACGATCGTTTTTAAATTCAGGAAGAGATCCTCGCCGGCAGATTGCGATTCTGTTCGCGCACGAAAAGAAGCTGCTTCCCTTCCTTCGTTTCGCTTCCTCCTTCTTCCACGAGCAACCCTTTTCCGCGATTCGTTTCTTCAGTTTCTGCTGGCGAAACGAAAGATTTCGAGGTTACATATTTTTTTAGTCACCGTAATTTCGAGTCTCGGCGTTGTTTAGAATCTTCTTCGGTGAAGTTTGGAATTTTTCTCGGCGCAACTTTGAATTTTCAATGGTGTCATTGTGAATTGTTCTCGCGGCAGTTTCGAATCTTTTTTAAGCGGTTGGAATTTTTCTCGATGTCATTTCGAATGTTTCGTAGGATGATTTGGAATTTTTGGCAATGTGGATTTGATAGCTTCCTTAATGCAATTTTGAATATTTTTCTGTGCAATTTTAAATCGTCTTCAATGCAATTTCAAATCTTTCTAAGTGCAGCTTCGAATCTTCTTCGACGCAATTTCGAATCTTCTTCGGTGAAATTTGAAATTTTTCTCGGCGCAATTTGGAATTTTCAATGCTGTAATTGTGAATTGAAGTGAGTTTAGAATTTTTTTTAGTATAATTTCGAATCTTTTTTAGGCGTGATTTGGAATTTTTCTCGATGTAATTTCGAATGTTTCGCAGGATGATTTGGAATTTTTTGCAATGAAAATTGGTATGTTCTTTAATGCAATTTTGAATATTTTTCTATGCAATTTTAAATCTTGCTCCGCGCAATTTTATTAAATTGTTCTCGGTGCGATTTCGAATCTTTCTAAGTGCAGCTTCGAATCTTCTTCAACGCAATTTCGAACCCTCCTCGGTGTAATTTGGAATCTTCCGTAATGTGAATTTGAATCTTCCTGTATGCAATTTTAAATCGCACTCGGTGCAATTGCAGTATACTTTGTAATTTTCTTCGATGCAATTTTGAATCTTCCTCAGTACAGCTTCGAAACATTCTCAATGTAACTTCGAATCCTCTTCGGGGCAATTTTGAATGTTTTTTAATACAATCTTAAATCTTTCTCAATGCAGTTTTGAATTCTTTCCTATGGAATTTTAAACTTTCTTCTGTGGAATTTTAAATCGTCTTCAGTGCAATTTCGAATCTTTCTCGGTGCAGTTTAGAATTCTCCTTGGTACAATTTCGAATGTTGCTCAGAACAATTTTGAATCTTTCTTAATGTAAATTTGAATCTTCCTTAATACAATTTTGAATCTTTCTCTATGCAATTTAAAATTGTTCTCAGTTCAATTTCGAATCTTTCTAATTATAAATACAGCTTCGAATCTTCAATGCAATTTCGAATTTCCCTCCCTGTAACTTGGAACCTTCCTCGATGCAATTTCCAATCTTCCTCGGTACAATCTTGAGTCTTCCTCAATATGTACAAATTTCAGTCCTCCTCAATGCAATTTCGAATCTTCCTCAGTTTAATTTGGAATCTTTATTAATATAAATTTGAATCCATTTCGATATAAATTAAAATTCTTTTCTATGCAGTTCTTAATCTTCCTCTATGCAATTTTAAATCGTCCTCAGTGCAATTTCGAATCTTCCTCGGTGCAGTTGCCAATTCTTCTCGGTACAACTTCGAATGTTGCTCAGAACAATTTAGAATCTTTCTTAATGTAAATTTGAATCTTCCTTAATACAATTTTGAATCTTCCTTAATACAATTTTGAATCTTCCTTAATACAATTTTGAATCTTCCTTAATACAATTTTGAATCTTTTCCCAATTTTAAATCTTTCCCCGCAATTTTAAATCGTTCTCGGTACAATTTCAAATCCTTCCAAACGCAGCTTTGAATCACCGACCCAACTTCGAATCTTCCTCGATGTAACTTAAAATCTTTCACCCTACAGTTTCGAAGCACGGTGCAACTTGGAACCTCTCTCGGTGCAATTTCGAACCCTCCCCGTTTACGACTTCGAATCTCGCTCACAATCAGCTCAGTTTCGAATCGTCCTTCGCAACGAGACATTTTTCAACATCAGTCGTCGGAATTCACGGAAGCTCGGTCGAAAAATCTGGGTCGACGGTTCTGCTTTAGTATTTTTGCCGTTCGACGGGTGGCGTGTTTAAAACGAGGTTTAATTAAAAGTTGAATTAGCGGAACAAGTAGCGGGCGACGATTGACACGTTGCCGATATAACTCGGCCGGTTAATAACAGTGCCATCGATTCACTGTTTCGCCCGGTTTTTTCGTTTCGATTCGACGAGACCGCTCGTTGGCTTTCGGTGACCTCTAATTAAAAGCATTTACCATGCGGCGATTGTTGACGCTCGCCGTGCATTTATTCTCGTCGGATCAATGTAAAATTGCGATTTACTCTGGCAAGAGCAGCCGAACAGTGATTAGTCTTTTATTTGCACTTTCGAACAAAGAATCCGTGGCTAGATCTTTCTCAATGGATCGCATTGTAGCCGGCCGGGCGAAATAAAGGCCGTTTTATCAAAGAACAACGATATCTTCGCGAGTGGCCGAGCGCCTTTGTTTCTGCGTCCTCTTTCTTTCGTACGTAGCTTGGCGGTGAAATTACTTTTCCAACTTGTTTTACGTCGTACAAGAAATTTTTAACAGAACCCTCGGCTCGTGAATATCGACTCGTTTTATTTCCTTTTAAACGCGTTTGCGTGCTGCAGTGTTTGTTCGCGAAGACGTTTGCTTTGGTATAATGGTGCGTAGCGAATTAAAATTTGTATTAAGTATTGTTCGTTCGTTTTTATTTTATTATTATTAATAATGTTGAATGTTTTTATTTTGCGGCGATGTAAAGTAGTAATGAGACGTTGCGACTGGTGAGCGCTGTTTTTGAAAGAAATCTGGTTTGATGAATAAATCGTAGAGAAAATTAAAAAATAATTTTATACAGTTTTACTACAAACACAGTTGTTTGTTTTTAAAACAAGATTTTATTTTGTGTATTGTCGAGCATTCATATGATATTTATTTAACCCTTCTATTGTGTTTATAGAAACTTATATTAATTGTATAACAATCATAGTTGTCTATAATAAAAAACTACGATAAAAAACTATAATAAAAAATTGTAATAAAAAATAAAAGAAAAATGCAGGAACAAAAAAATATGAATGGGTCATGTAGATTCGAATACAGTAGAAAGGTTAAATTAAATAGTACACTATATTTAAATTATCGCAAAATGCCAAGGGGATGAATTCAGGTGGTGGGAATGAAGTATTGCGGGTTTTTTAGTTGCTTGTTTCTTGAATAGGGTCTCAAAGAATATAATTTTAACAATTTTAAATATAGTATAATACAATTTTATATTTTCATATTCTTTATTATTATTTATAATTATATATTTTTATAAAATTGTATAAAAATACAATTTGAAAGAAAGAAAAAAATCCATAAGTACATCGTTTAAAATTTTCAAGGGATCAATTTGAATTCGAATTCTTTACAGAAATATTTTCTTTCGCTTCGTAAGAATCTTTTAACACCGGAACTACCAGAATAATCAAAATGACCAGTTCGTAATTTCTTATAGAAATTTTATAAATCCACCGTGGTACATTCTTAATAATTTCCTGTAATTTATCGTTAAAAAAAAACATATAAAGCTCAATTTCCTTTACATTATGCATTTCTTTTACATTCCTTTCACTTTTACTTCTTCGGTACAAAAAAGTAAACTTCGATCGCCGGTAGTTCTAGCGTCGATCCTTCCTCTTTCGGCCATAGCGAGCCATTAGACTCGTTCATCGATAGATCACGACTAGCATAGTGAAAAAACTCGGTTCTACGTTATCCGTATCTCTACAAAAGCTGTGTGTTAATCGGTAAACAGTAGGATAGACCTAACCCAAGAGACTTCTTAGCGAGATCCACAGGGAAAGAAAAGCATCGCGTTACTCTCGGTTTTGCGGTAGCAGAGTACAGGTAGGACAAGTCCGACAAAGTGTTGTCTGGTCGGCGTTCACCGTCGCATTGTATCGATACATATCGAATTTCCCACACAAGCACGCTTAAAGATGCAGTACGTGGCAGTGCATAACAAGTGGGCGATCGAAGAACTTGGATCGGAGACGATTGTTTAAGCAACAGCGCGAACCTCGCGTTGCTTCTGTTGCGAATGCTTAGGAAATTACGAAAATATTGTTTCGAACTGAAACTTTTGAAAAATTTGTTTATGATTATATTAACGCTTAACCGTCCGGTGGCACGTTAATGTGTTCTTCCTTATTATTATAATAAATGCTTATTTATTATACTATATTTATACTGTTACTACTATATTTATATTTACTACTACTATATTTATACTATTTACTTATTATAGTATACTTATTATTATAAGGAATACTTTCTTAAGTATTATAATAAAAAAAAATTTTTTTTAATTAAGTACTACAATTTAACAATGAAAGGATTGGTAAAGATGTCAATTTACGTCAGTTGTCGGGAATGTGTTGAGGTATAGGCTGTTTTATAATGTGTTAAAATAAGAATTTTTTATAACGAAAGTTTTGTTGTTGAATTTTTGGCAGAAATTGTAAAAAGATGTAGGAATTGTTCTTCTTCTGTAGGTGAAAGAATATGTTTAAGGTTGATATATAATTATATATATTATTATATTTATATATAATAATTATTAATACTAATATTGATCAAAATGGAATGAATTTTTTACAGAAATTTGGTCATAATAAATGATCGAAAATGGAAATATGAACCATGGAAGTGGTCATAATAATATTATTATTAAATAATTATTATTTCTGCAATATTTATATATGACTATAATTATTTCAATCGTTGTTTAATTGCCAAATGCAAAAATCTCTATTTTATTAATCCACATATTAGTCATTTCCTGTACTTGCCATTATTTAATCAATTTTAATCAGATTCGGTTTATGCAAAGTTTGGTTTAAAGATATTAAATGAAAAGTTTAGAAAAAATCGTTTAAAATAGATTGCCATATCACTTTGATCTCAATATTGCTGGTTAAGCAAGAGTTAACTTGCTCCTGGGTTTATTTTAAAAACAACTTACATTACTAAAAAATATCAAATTCAACTTTGTTAATGAAATATTAACCAAGAACGCTGGTCATTCATAAAGCGGATGTAGCGGCGGAACTCCGGCGGAAGTGTTGGTTACGCGCCGCGAATATGAGCGAACAAGTCGGCGCGCATCGGTGCAAGCGTTGATCAATGTTCGATAAAAAAAACTATATCGAATAACGAATAAAATCGAATCATTCGTTATTCACGAATCCGCGATTACCATTACAAACCTTCCGCCGTGCATCTGCGCGTGGCGTGTGCGTTTGCTCGAGAAAACAATTAGTATAGAAACGCAAATGCGAGGACGAGACGATTTGTTTTGGTCTCGGTCGCTCTACATTTCTACGATTCCAAATGGAAGGATTTCGAAGTTAAGCCGATCGTTCCAGGAATTTGAGCGGCCAAGGCCAGACAACAATTTCGAGAAATCGGAACTGCGCAGCGCGGCTTCGAAACATAAACAAGGGCGGGTGCCGGTGGTCGGTCGCTCAGTCGTATATACGCGTCCGAAGGGTACGCTTTATAAGAGACTCTCTAACACACGGAGGGACGTAATCGTAAAATGTTGAAAATAATTTGTATCTCGCGTACGTATTGTTTCGTAGCACTTCAATGACTCGGTCGCGCATTGTCGTTTCGTCGCGTAACTTTCGGAGGTGTCGTGTAAATCGTTTCGTCGCGCAATTTTCGGTGGCGTCGTACAAATCGTTGCGTCGTGTAATTTTCGGTAGCGTTATCGCGTTAATCGTTTCGTCGCGTAACCTTCGGCGGTGTCGCGTGGAAAATTTTGTTCGTCAATGGTCACGATCGACGCCGTGAATCTGCGAGGCACACTTCGACGTAGTAGATGCATTTTTGGGCGAATGGGTGAGTTTAATTGAATTTATCGATGATTGTTTTTTGTTATAATTTAACGCGAGCTGTGTCTAAGTACCGGCTATGCTCCCACGAACTTCTTTAAGAGCGTTATTTGTTATCAGAAACAGTGTTGGGCGTTATTCGTGTAAATTTTTATTAGAATAAAATGATACTCGTTTTTGGAATTTAATCACTTTTCAGTTCCTTTTTGTTCGTTCTTTATCCCAAAAAGAAAACCTATTCGAAATAATTGTTATTTGTGATTCATTTTGAACAGAAACTTTGTATTCGCTTTTTTGCATTACAAATAACGAGAATAATTTTCATTATTCGTGAATATTCCTTATTTGATATAATTTTCGCGCAGGACTGCTCAAAGCTCACTCCGATACTTATCGATTTGTTTGTTAAACCACAAACGTGTCCCGTAGTCAACGCTTCGGCCAGTGTTCGGCCGCTACATCCGCTTTATCATTGACCTGTGTTTTTCGTTAACATCTCTAATATCTAAGAATTATTCTCTACAGAAATTTACACTCCTTTTAGAACGAGAAGAATAAAAATAATAAATAAAGACCACGTACTTTATTATAATAAAAATAATACAGAACAGAGTCCTAAAATACAAAACCTCTCAGAAATGACCATTCTGTGACAGAATGAAATATACTACGAATAAACTGCAGATTTTTATGCATTTATATAAATTACATACAATGCATGCAATATGAAAAGAAATATAGAAGGAAACAATTTTCTATTCAAGTTCTACTTTCGTTTACTTAAGACATATCCTGAAAGATATAAATTTGCATAAAAATTCGCAGTCCATTTATGAGTCGTATAGATAGAAATATAACAGCAGGGTTAAATTTCGCAGACCGTCGAAATCGATAAATTATAACCGCGCCAGTAATTATTCCGTTCAGGGGCGTCGTCTGTTCGTTTTCTCCCGGAAAAAAAGGTTTCCCTTTCGAGCAGCTTTGGCTTTCTCTGTGTGCACTGCCCCTATGAGGGAACACACGTTCCTCGTTGTCGGTTTTATCCCGGATCCCGCAGAATCTTGCATTTACGTCTGTAACTCCCGCGCCCCTCTGCACGTACGTTATCGCGGACAAAGCGTTCAGATTCCATGACGATCGCTGATTTAACTTTCTTTTTTCTTTTTTCTCTTTCTTCTTCTTCCTTTTTCTTCCTTTCATATCACTGACTCGGTGGTGACTTCGTCATTAGAGGTTCATGGATTTGATTCTACGAATGTCGCAACCCTGCCACGGGTTTTTTAAAAATTAGGAAATCTTTTAACGAAAGAAAAATTCAGTTGGATAAAAAATGACATATTCCGACTTAACTCCTCTTCGGTCCTCAAATTCTTTTCGACTAAGCTCGCTTTCATTTGACTAAAAAAATTCTTAATTCTGATAAAAACGTGTGTTCAACATAAAATTAAAAGAAACTCGAATATCAATATTTTATAAAAATTAGGAAATCTTTTAACGAAAGAAAAATTCAGTTGGATAAAAAATGACATATTCCGACTTAACTCCTCTTCGGTCCTCAAATTTTTTTCGACTAAGCTCGCTCTCATTTGACTAAAAACAATTCTTAATTCCGATAAAAACGTGTGTTCAACATAAAATTAAAAGAAACTCGAATATCAATATTTTATAAAAATTAGGAAATCTTTTAACGAAAGAAAAACTCAACTGGGTAAAAAATTGAACAAAATGTACCATAGTTAGTTTTTAAACTTTCTGTAAGAAATTATGAATCGATCCGTTTGACCATTTTGGTGGATTTAATGTTTAAAAAAATAATTGTTCCAGAATTAGGACAGTAATTAATTTTACGTTTGGCCAAGCACAAGTTGTATTCGAAAATTTATAACAANATTATTCGTGAATATTCCTTATTTGATATAATTTTCGCGCAGGACTGCTCAAAGCTCACTCCGATACTTATCGATTTGTTTGTTAAACCACAAACGTGTCCCGTAGTCAACGCTTCGGCCAGTGTTCGGCCGCTACATCCGCTTTATCATTGACCTGTGTTTTTCGTTAACATCTCTAATATCTAAGAATTATTCTCTACAGAAATTTACACTCCTTTTAGAACGAGAAGAATAAAAATAATAAATAAAGACCACGTACTTTATTATAATAAAAATAATACAGAACAGAGTCCTAAAATACAAAACCTCTCAGAAATGACCATTCTGTGACAGAATGAAATATACTACGAATAAACTGCAGATTTTTATGCATTTATATAAATTACATACAATGCATGCAATATGAAAAGAAATATAGAAGGAAACAATTTTCTATTCAAGTTCTACTTTCGTTTACTTAAGACATATCCTGAAAGATATAAATTTGCATAAAAATTCGCAGTCCATTTATGAGTCGTATAGATAGAAATATAACAGCAGGGTTAAATTTCGCAGACCGTCGAAATCGATAAATTATAACCGCGCCAGTAATTATTCCGTTCAGGGGCGTCGTCTGTTCGTTTTCTCCCGGAAAAAAAGGTTTCCCTTTCGAGCAGCTTTGGCTTTCTCTGTGTGCACTGCCCCTATGAGGGAACACACGTTCCTCGTTGTCGGTTTTATCCCGGATCCCGCAGAATCTTGCATTTACGTCTGTAACTCCCGCGCCCCTCTGCACGTACGTTATCGCGGACAAAGCGTTCAGATTCCATGACGATCGCTGATTTAACTTTCTTTTTTCTTTTTTCTCTTTCTTCTTCTTCCTTTTTCTTCCTTTCATATCACTGACTCGGTGGTGACTTCGTCATTAGAGGTTCATGGATTTGATTCTACGAATGTCGCAACCCTGCCACGGGTTTTTTAAAAATTAGGAAATCTTTTAACGAAAGAAAAATTCAGTTGGATAAAAAATGACATATTCCGACTTAACTCCTCTTCGGTCCTCAAATTCTTTTCGACTAAGCTCGCTTTCATTTGACTAAAAAAATTCTTAATTCTGATAAAAACGTGTGTTCAACATAAAATTAAAAGAAACTCGAATATCAATATTTTATAAAAATTAGGAAATCTTTTAACGAAAGAAAAATTCAGTTGGATAAAAAATGACATATTCCGACTTAACTCCTCTTCGGTCCTCAAATTTTTTTCGACTAAGCTCGCTCTCATTTGACTAAAAACAATTCTTAATTCCGATAAAAACGTGTGTTCAACATAAAATTAAAAGAAACTCGAATATCAATATTTTATAAAAATTAGGAAATCTTTTAACGAAAGAAAAACTCAACTGGGTAAAAAATTGAACAAAATGTACCATAGTTAGTTTTTAAACTTTCTGTAAGAAATTATGAATCGATCCGTTTGACCATTTTGGTGGATTTAATGTTTAAAAAAATAATTGTTCCAGAATTAGGACAGTAATTAATTTTACGTTTGGCCAAGCACAAGTTGTATTCGAAAATTTATAACAAATGATTAAATGTAAGTTTAATCCGTGTATTCATAATTGTAGTTATGTGACAAATTTTTAAAAGATTTTACGAGAGATTTTAGTAAGACCTTATGGTGCTTTTAGAGAGTTGACTAAAAAAATTCTTAATTCCGATAAAAATGTGTGTTTAGCATAAAATAGAACAAAATGTACCATAGTAAGTTCTTAAACTTTCTGTAAGAAATTATGAATCGATCCTTTTGACCATTTTGGTAGATTTAATGTTTAAAAAAATAATTGTTCCAGAATTAGGACAATAATTAATTTTACACTTGCCCAAGCATAAATTCTATTCAGAAATTTATAACCACAGATGATTATAAGTACACAGATTAACCTTACGTTTAAAGTACCCTACTGTTCTCGAGAGTAGTTGCGTGACAAATTTTTAAAAAGATTTTACGAGAGATTTTAGTTCAAAATCTTTTATACGGAATTTAATTCAAAACATAATCTCTGAAGAAAACTATGTCGCCATAGCGGCACCGATCGAGTGCAAAGGGTTAAATCACGATCCATCTTTAGAATACAAATCATTCCTAAAAGTACTTACGCAAAGTACGTAAGCACGAATTTATCCAAACTTCGTTCCACACTAAGATTCACAAAATCCCTTCCAACAGCATGTACACACCTTTCCCCTTTCTACCAACTCTTCCGATGCAATTTCTCACGTTGCACTCTCCCCTTGAGCTCCCATCCGCTAATTGCATCTCTATCGCATCGAAAGCAGCGAACGTCGAATTCGGCGAGCCATCATCCATCATCATCGGCGGACGCAACTGCTAAATCCACTCCGCGGAATCGCCGCTTTAAGAGGGTAGAACGTACGAGCTGGCATCGCGCGCACGCGGCTACACGCGCAACAGACGAGCGTCGAAAATCGATCGGGATTGGCATAGCAATTACCGCCTCGATTGCACTTCCATCCGCGATAGCGTTCGCCGTCCGTGGTAGCACGGATCTGCACGTTCGAGCCACGGTTCGTTCGCATCGCGTGGTCCTGGATAAGTATAGTCTAGCGTGGCTGGTATGATAAAAACACGACACATGTGTCCCACTGACAACCGGCCTCCGTCGTTCCGGCGAAGGTTACTGCTATACATATACCCGTTAGAGAAGCCTGGTCTTAAGGAGGAGGAGGTGATCCAGGCGATTGAAGCGAGACCAGCCTGTGGACGGATCGAGAGAAACGAACCGGGGTGAGGTAGGAAAGAGAGAAGAAAAGACAAGAAAAAAGAGAAGAAGAATGAATAAAAAGGAATAAAAAGGAATAAAAAAGAATAAAAAAAAGGGAAAAAAAAGAGAAAAAAAAAGGATCACGGGGAGACCGCGAGCAAACGAGTCAGTCGACCTAAAGACTAGAAGAATGCGAGCACAAGCAGAGGGGGCGAACGAGTAGTAGCGAGCTGGTGAACGAGTCGGAGCAACGTGGAGGAGGGAGCGATCGAGTTAACGAAAGAGTAAACGGGAAAGAAGTTGCGCGCGAGCGGATAAGTGACCGAGCAAAGAAAGGAAGAATGCGAGAGAGCGGTGTACAGAGACGAGGTAGAGGCGTGCGGTAGAGTCCGAGGAAGGAGAGAAATATGCGAGAACAGGGCAGATAGAGCGTGCACGGCTATATATATATATATACACACACGGAACAAAGTGAAAGAGCGAGTTTGATAGAGAGTTAGGAAGAAAGACGAGGGAAGCGGTACGTGACCGAGTAAGATAAAGCGTCCAGAAGGGTGCGAGATACGAGCAGCGAACGCGGCAGAGAGTGAGGTCAGTGTATGGGTGACATCATATGTGGGCTTGTGCTCTGCTGCGTGGGTGCTCTCGAGAGTACGTTGGTGCGTATGTTGCACACGCCTGCACTTGGATTCTTCGTTCAACCACGCTTTTCTTCGGTGTAGGAGGGTTCGGATTCAAGCGCCTCCCACCATATACACGACACGCTACTCGTGTACAAAACGAGCGCCGATGGTACGTGCGTGAACGCACAGTTCCCTTATCCCTCTTTTTATCTCTTTCCATCTCTTTTCATCCCTTTCCATCTCTTTTCATCCCTTTCCATCTCTTTTCATCCCTTTTCATCTCTTTTCATCTCTTTTCATACCTCTGCATCTCTTTTCGTCTCTACGATCCGATCTCTCGTTCTCTCTCTAGGTTTCTCCCCTCCTTGTTTTTTAACCACGATATTGCACGGTTCTTTCGTTCTCCCTTCTCTTTCGCTCGCTGGGAGACTGCCTCCTTCTTTTCACCTCCCTACCTCTTTGACTCCTTTTTTTCCCGCCTTTTTCTTTTTTTTTCTTTTTTCTTTTTTTTTTTTTTTGTCTTGGCCCCCACCAGGTCGTTCTCCGCGTTCCGCTATACAGTGAACGAGGAACGGAGCGTGTGTCACGTGTGCGCGTACACCACGAGGGACGCGATATCGCGTCGTGGTATGTACTTTTGTTGCATGCCTGAGCTATCTCCGTTCCCTTCTCTGTTCTGCTTCGTCTTTTTCTCTCTCTGTCTCGGTACTTTTTGCTCCTCCTCCCCCGCGGTGTTTTCATTTCCCTCGTTGCGTCTCCTTCTCGCGTACGGTGATACTTGGCCGTTGGTTGGTTTGTCCCTTTCTTAGGAGACCGGGCAACTCCGATGCGCGAAAGCGCAACGACGATACTTATCGTTTTATTCGTTCCCGGCGTCCTTAGGGCCAGGGAGAAAACGTTTGCGGCGGAAGCAGCCGATGTTCCATGAAAACGAAATTAATTCCGGAGAGAGCGAGTCGCGTTTTTTCGGGGTTGTTTGAGGGTGTAGAAAGTTTGTCGATTTTTTATTGTATCTTGTTTGGCGGAGGGTGATCGAGAATTTCGGAAATGTAGGATTTTTGTTGAAGATGAGGTTTGGATATTTTTTGGATTGATTTAGGACAAATTCGGACTGGGTAGGAATATTAGTTATGAAAATGGTTTTTATTAAATTAAATAATTTACAAGTATTTGTTAAATTGAATATTAAATTAACACGTTAAGCGCCACGGCGGTTACTGTTGGACCGACGCTGAAATTTTCGTTTAGGCGTCGCTGGTTTCCAAAGACTGATAGAATCAATTTCAAAAAATAATACCTTGTAATTCATTAATGGTTTTTGTCAAATCACATTAAACGATGATACGACTTTCCTTTGCAAACTTTTACAATTCTTTTCTTAAATTCTTAATTATTTTACGATCAAATGTTTTCAAATTAGTATCATTGGTGTCACAGTCAAATTCGCGTTTAACGTGTTAAATAATTAAGCATTATTTTAGTATTAAAATTAAGTATTAAATCAAATAATTAAGCATTATTTTAGCATTAAAATTAAGTATTAACCCTTTGCACTCCGCTGGCGTCGCTACGGCGACGTGCATAATTTTCTTCGGAGATTATATTTTTAATTAAATTCTATATTTTCATCAACTCAAACACTTCTATTTTAAAACAAAAGTAAATTAACCAAATAAATAAGAAACCATAAACATTTATAATCTTCTATCTTTTCTTTCCAAAAGAACACTTTAAGTTTTCACGATAGTCCTTCGAAACTTAACAAAATTGACCGATGCGAAGGGTTAAATTAAATAACTTGAAACAAGCGCAACTCCTTCGGTCGGCCATGTGTTAACTCTCCTATGACTTATGGCCAATGAGTGTACGCTCAATAATACTCGTTTCAACGTCGAAACCAAAAAAATCGGACCTCGTGGAACGATTAAGTTTCAAGTTTACAGCATGGCCGAACGGTTCAAAAATATCCAATTCAATTTCGCTCGGATTAGCGGCGATTGCTGCTTAAGGAAGTTGAGTAGGTACTTACTTGGACCAAAATTGATCTCGTGTGCAACGATGGCGAGAGAGTCGGATTATAAAGTGAGACAAAGTTTCCGAAGTGTGAGCATTATTGGATTACCAAAGTGTCAGGGAAACGTTATAGACGACGCAACTTGGTCTGCTCTGCGTTTGCTTTACTCCACGTAACTCGTGTGAAACGACGCAACGGAGCTCGCCGTTCTCTGTTCTCCGGGAACGTGACCCGTGCAAACGCGACGAAAGAAGTTGCCAACGTTGCGTGTCTCCTCTTTTATCAATCGTTTTTGCCACCGCTTCTAATTGCGCCGAGCAATTTGCTCGTACGCCTGCCGCATAGTTTCTTGCAACTATTGTTTCGCCTACCGTGGTACGGTTGGTTGGATGGTCTTTAATTTTGTATAAATTTATCGTTGCAAATATACTTGTGTTTTCGCAGTGCGAGCGTTTTCGACGGGCTGCGCGTATTTTGTTGGAACGCAGCTAGTTTTGTGGCATGTTAACGCTGTATGGGATCGTGTGACTTAAAAGTTACAAACTGATGTATCTATATTTTAAAAAATTTATTTTGTTTAGTTATCATTGCGCTATTAAATTTGATTACTGTATTACTGTAGTGACACCACGATGTATTTACAGTAATTATTAGTTGAAACCTTTTCAAATTAACGTGAAAAACTGTAATCGATCGTAATTTTTCTCCAATAAGCAGACAAAATTCGGGCTATAGAGAGTTAACGAAAAACATTGAGTAACTCTTTCCTTCGCGAAAATTTCAAATTCGGCTTTGTTAACGAGTTATTAACCCTCTATGGGACCGTGCGACTTAAAAGTTACAAACCGTTGCATCTATATTTGAAAAAATTAATTTTCTTTAGTTATCACTGCGCTATTAAATTTGATTACTGTATTATTGTAGTGACACCACGATCCATCTACAGTAATTATTAGTTAAAACATTTTGAAATCACAGTGAAAAACTGTAATCGATCGTAATTTTTTGTTCAATAAGCAGATAAAATTCAGGCTATAGAGGGTTAAGAAGTTAAATGTTAATACGCCGATTTTGGTCCACTTTCTGTTAGGCTGTACGCTGTGATACCGATTAAAAAACGTTTGGTCGCAGAATAATTAAAAATTTAACCCTCTATGGCACCATGTGACTTCAGAGTTACATACTGGTGTATTTACATTTAAAAAAATTGATTTCATTTAGTTATCACTGTACTATTGAATTTTGTTACCGTATTACTGTAGCGATATCCATCTATGCAATTGTTACTTTGAAGCAATTCTATAGCAATTGTTACTTTAAAAATTTTGTAATCAAAGTAAAATACTGTAATCAATCCTAGTTCTTTTCTCTGATAAACAAACAAAATTCGGACTATAGAGGGTTAAGAAGAAAATTGTAAAAGTCTGCAAAGAAAAGCGATATCTCTGTTTATTGTGATTTTAACAGAACTCGTTAATGAATTATAAGTGTCGTATGAAACTGACAGTGTCAATTTCAAAAAATAATACCTTATAATACCTTATTTATACCGTTTCACGATGGTTCTGTTTCTTTTTTGTGCAGAAATCGTACAGAAAATTTAACGATAAATTATATTCATGACACCAGGGTTAGTCGGATAGGGTCGAATCCCTGAAAAGGTAATTTTCTATTCCCGGAAGCGAGTCTTCCGGTTCCGCTGGCCGTTCTGTTGCCTTTTAATTCTCTTATCTCGGTGTGTTCCTCTTTGAATTTAACCGTTTAATAGAGTAACTGTCGCTCGTTTTCAATGAGATCGTCGTGAAATGAAAACTCTGCCGCTGCTCTACCTTTGTTTTCTCCTTTCGAGCTTTCTGGCGCGTCGTTGCACGTGAAAATGCAAATGTGACCTCTACGAGACAGTTGAATCTGCATGGTTACGACTGTTTCCTACGAGGCTTTTGCAAAGTGTCGAACGTTTTCCTGTCGCTTACAAGAGCACGTAACCTCGACTAAAGTCGATTAAATCGACTCGTGTGTTTTCAATGTGTTACACATTTAATAATTTTAATTCTTTGTAAGCGAAATTTTGTTTATTAGAAAAGAAAAGAAATTACAGTTTCTTAGTGTCGTTTCAAAATTTCTGAATTAATAAATTACTATAAATTCAATATGTTACGTGTTTAATAATGTTTATTATGAATAATCGGAATTTTGTTCATTTATTAGGAAAAAAAAGAATAGTTTTTCGCATTGATTTGACAATTTTTGAATTAATAAATCGCTATAATTTAATTCAATGTATTCTACGTTTAATAATTATAACTTTTTATAAGCGAAACTTTATTTATTAGGAAAAAAAAGAAATTACAGTTTCTTAGTATGGTTTCAAAATTTTTGAATCAATAAATTGCTATAAATTAAATGTCTTTAACCTGTTTAATAATGTTAAATCTCAATAATGGGAATTTTGTTAATTTATTCGGGACAAAATTAATTTTTCACTATGATTTGAAAATTTGTGAATTAATTAGTGCAACTAGATTCAATGTTGCATGTTTTAATAACGTTAACTCTCAATAACCAGAATTTTGTTTATCTATTAGAGAAAGATTACAGTTCCTTTTATTTGAAATTTTGTTCTCCAGATTTTTCTATTTAAAATACCGTCTAGAATTTTCACTTGCGTATTATATAATTATCTTTGAAAAATTTCTAAAAAGAATTTTTATTAGATTTTTCTTTTGCGAAGAATCAGAAAAATTTCCGAAAATGTACCACAGTAAATTTTTAAACTTTCTATAGGAAATTCTGAACTGATCATTTCGACAAACTTTGATAGATTTAGCGTTGAAAAAAATTGTTTGAAGACTAGAATAATATCTAATTTTAAGTTCGACCAAGCACAAATGGTATCCAGAAGTTTATAACAACACATGATCAAATGCAAGAAGTTTAATCTCTGCACTTATAAAGTAGTCGCTCGCGAGACTAGTTATGTATCAGATTTTTAAGAAGATTTTACGAGGAATTTTAGTAAGACCCTATGGTGCTTTTAGAGAGTTTGCGTTGGATAACACGTTTTCCGAGAAGTCGTAACACGCGAATCGCTGTTTTCTGTGTTATTACGCTCTAAGCGACAGTAAAACATGCCAGTTGACAAGGAATGATGACTACATGCTCGTTGACGGTCGTGTTTTCTTCTATCGAAGAATGATCTTGAGACTGATTCTTTTTTTAGACAGAAACGATCAGAAGCTTGTCTCGTTTGATTCAAATATATCAAAGTGTCGAAGATTCGTCATATAGCGCACTTTAGAAGAAAAATAGTCAATTGTAGTAATAAATTTTGTTTCATTCAGAAATTATCGTTTTACCAGTCGAGTCTCGACAAAAGACTGCAAAGGGTTAATTTTTATTTCCTAAAGACTCTGTCTCTATATTTCCATTAAAATTTGTTACGTAAGAGTGTTCCGGATTTTCATTATTTCGAAAATTTGCCTTCGATTTACGCTCTCGGAATAAAGATTTATGCAAACATAAATCGTGGACATTTTGGTTGTACAAGGGTTAACCCTTTGCACTGGAAATTTTTTTTCATTCGTATTACCAGCAACTCGAAGCAGTTTCGGTAAAAAGATCATATTTATATATACGTAAATGATGTGCGCGTTCAAAGGAAAGACATCATTGTATGTTATTATTTTTTTCTAATCGATTATAGATTCAAATGTTGTGGTATATAAGAAAATAAAAAAACTATAACATTACTACATTTTGTAATTCATCGCTACTATTTTCAATATCACTGTAATTCTCACAAATTCTTCTTTTATTTGTCATATCGGGGTATAAATTTGAATTAAAAATATGCTGTTATCGAGAACGTCATTATCCGCGAGCCGCAATCGTTATTTGTCAGCAAAAGTGATTTGTCTTTGTCCTTATGGTATCAACTAAATATTATTTGCATTGTCTCCACAGCGGAGACCTCGAGTTTGAAGACAAATTTTAAATGGCTCCGTTCCTGAGCCCTCCAGTGCAAAGGATTAATTTCGTTTTCGCCGCTTTTTTTTCATTTTCGTATCCAATAGGTACCGTATCGTAGAAACAGTGAAACAGGATTTGTATTGTAATGTTTAACTCTTTGCGAACGAGGACTCTTTCGACTCTGATTCGTGGCGGGTGAAGGATAATTTCAATATGGAACGAGATTATAAATTAAATATCTAAATAATTAGGCAGATAATAAAATAGAAAATGGAGAAATGGTCGACGAAACTTGGCATTGACGTCTCCTATTCGTTTGTCGCTGTGGAGGCAACAATTCGACCTAGGAATCGAATTATAATTTCGCCGCAGCGGCGACATTCGTCCGCAAAGGGTTAATCGGTGGAAAAATCCATGGTAAAAGTACGAAACGGGTTATCTATGTTGAATAGGAACGATACGTAACGATCTACGACGATCTGAATGTCGCTATTCGTAAGCAATTGTCACGCTCCGACGACGTCCAATGCGACCATTTTCATAAGAATGTAGTGAAAGAGGAACCCTTCGTTTCAACGCTGCGGCCCGAACACTGGAATTTCGTGTACGATTCCTCGTTTTGATAATGTGTATCGTAACGGTTGATACGGTAGATACGTGTGGACAGATAAAATTGTCAGTGCCGCTCTGATTCAGTTATCGTCGGATGTAGAGGAATACATGGTGTAAATGATTGTAACATAACTTGTTTATTAGTTTTCAAAGTCCTTTCTAGAATTCTGTAATTTTTTTTTATTATTTGTAACAATTTTTTACGTTTCTGACAGTAAAGAAAAATTGTTTAATGTCGGGTGGATTCAGAATGTGGGGTATATTAAGGTTTATTAATATTTTATATTATATTGTCGCCGGATGTAGATAAATATACGGCGTAGCTGTTTTTAATATAACTCGCTTATTAGTTTTTAAAATCCTGCAATTTTTTTTTATTATTTGTGACAATTTTTTACGTTTCTGACAGTAAAGAAAAATTGTTTGATGTGGGGAGGGTTCAGAATTTCGGGTGTATTCAGGTTTATTAATATTTTTAATTATATTATCGTCGGGTGTAGATAAATATACGGTGTAAATGTTTTTAATATAACTTACTTGTTAGATTTTAAAATTCTGCAATTTTTTTTTATTATTTGTGACAATTTTTTACGTTTCTGACAGTAAAGAAAAATTGTTTGATGTGAGGTGGGTTCAGAATGTGGGGTATATTAAAGTTTATTAATATTTTATATCATATTGTCGTCGGATGTAGATAAATACACGGTGTAAATGTTTTTAATGTAACTTGATTATTAGTTTTTAAAATCCTGCAATTTTTTTTTATTATTTGTGACAACTTTTTGTGTTTCTGATAGTAGAGAAGAGAACGAGTGATATACTAACGTTTATTAATATTTCATATTATATTATCGTCGGATGTAGAGGAATACATGGTGTAAATGATTTTAACAAAACTTGTTTATTACTTTTTAAAGTCCTTTCTAGAATTCTGTAATTTTTTTTTATTATTTGTAACAATTTTTTGCGTTTCTGACAGTAAAGAAAAATTGTTTAATGTCGGGTGGATTCAGAATGTGGGGTATATTAAGGTTTATTAATATTTTATATTATATTGTCGCCGGATGTAGATAAATATACGGCGGAGCTGTTTTTAATATAACTCGCTTATTACTTTTTAAAACCCTGCAATTTTTTTTTATTATTTGTGACAATTTTTCGCGTTTATGATAGTAGAGAAAAATTGCCTAATATGAGATGAGTTCAGAATTTCGGGTGTATTCAGGTCTATTAATATTTTAAATTATATTATCGTCGGACATAGATAAATACAGCGTGCAAATGTTTTTAACACAACTACATTATTAGTTTTTAAAATCCTGCAATTTTTTTTTTTATTTGTGACAACTTTTTGCATTTCTAATAGTAGAGAAAAATTGCCTAATCTAGGGTGTGTTCAGAATGTAGTATATATTAACGTTTATTAATATTTTATATTATATTATCGTCCGATGCAAATGTTTTTAACATGACTTGTTTATCAGTTCTTAAAATTTATACCTATTAGTGACCACAGAAGATACATAATTACACAATGATATATTTAAGCTACATAAAAATAACATACCAGTATACGACACATTACAGCTGCACAATCTATCCGACTACAAAAAGAAAAAAAAAAAAAAGATTCCAGCGACAATAATATACGCGCATGCATACATCTAATCAAACGCGAAAGAAAAATGAAAAAATACCGAGTTGAGGGACATCAACGCGAAAAGAGATCCCATGTCGCTTGTATACTGCTTTATAATTTTATAGCGCGTCATCAAAGTCCGGTACAAGCCGCGTTGAGAATAAAATACCAGCCCCATACGGTTCATCAATTAACGAAGCTAACTAGTCTCGTACGAGGCGTCATCGATCCCTTTTCAGGGACAAATTTTTTGTTCGTCCCGATAAATACTAGCCGTTCGGGGACAAGCAAAGGACCGAGTCCTTTCGAAACGACACTAACGAACGTTTGTAAACTACTAACGAAGGTAGAAAGGAGCCTAATCGACGAGATCTTTACTGCTCTCTCTCTCTTCGCGTCGCATCGACCGCCTCGAGTTAGAGCCGTTTGACTCGTTACTGGTTTCTGTCTGAGAAGCTGCCGAAAGATCGGACCCGGAGCCATATTTGTCCGTGTCGTGAAACGCAATAATCCTATAAATTTTGTCAAAAGAATATATATATACGTGGTTGTACACCTTGGCTCGAAAATCTTGAGGCATTCGCCGTTTTTAACCCTTTGCGAAACTTATGTCGAGCCAGACTCGACATTTTACTTTGTTCCATTGTTTCTCAGTTTTGGGATACGAAGCATATTCTTTTACATTAAAATGTTATTTAACTGTTTGAAGTATGGTAGGATTTTAAGCGTCCCATCTTATTAACACTAAACCTACCGGCGATTAAACTATACCTGCTTGTATCAAAGAAATTACAATAATAGATACTTGGAAAAATACACAATGCTGGAGAAGCAAATCTTTCACCATATATTTTGCGGAAAATCACAAAAAAATATTCAAAAGTGCACGGTTAATAATTTATAAAATTTGGACAAGAAATTACGAAACGGTCATTTGACCGCTTTGGTAGGTTTAGTGTTAATAACTAAATATGCATAGAGCGATATTTTCTATACCATGTTGAAAATTAAAAATTATCCATAGCACAGTGGTTTACATTAACTCGTGTATTTAATACAGTTAGGGACTATTTATGTCCCACTGTGCATATTTAGGTATTAAAAAGGTGGGACACTTTTAATCCCACCAAGCTTCAAAGAGTTAAAATAAACTAAATTAACCAAATAAATAAAAAATCGTAAACATTTATAATTTTTTGTTTCTCTTTCACTCGATTGGCACCGCTACGGCGACACGCATAATTTTTTTTAGAGATTAAGTTCGAAATTAAATTCTGTATCTTCGTCATCTCAAACACTTCTTTTGTTTTAACTCTTTGAAGCGTGGTAGGATTTTAAGCATCCCATCTTATTAATAACTAAATATACCATGTTGAAAATTAAAAATTATCCATAGCACAGTGGTTTACATTAACTCGCGTATTTAATACAGTTAGGGACTATTTATGTCCCACTATGCATATTTAGGTATTAAAAAGGTGGGACACTTTTAATCCCACCAAGCTTGAAAGAGTTAAAATAAACTAAATTAACCAAATGAATAAAAAATCGTAAACATTTATAATTTTCTGTTTCTCTTTCACTCGATTGGCGCCGCTACGGCGACGCGCATCATTTTCTTCAGAGATTAAGTTTCAAATTAAATTCTGTATCTTCGTCATCTCAAACGCTTCTTTTGTTCTAAAATAAACTAAATTAACTAAATAAATAAAAAATCGTAAACATTTATAATTTTCTGTTTCTCTTTCCGAAGGAACACTAAATTTTCACAGCGGTCCTTTGAAACTAAAAAAAGTTCACCGGTGCAAAGGGTTAACCGATTCGCTGCCAAGCCTAAATTATATGAAGTCATTCCCATTGCCATTTATATTTTAAGTGTTATTGTTTACCAAAGCTCTGTTATTTCCTGGTAAGAGCACATATATTATCATACGCAATCATTTGCAAGCATAAAACCGAGTATAAAGACGAGTATACTCGTCCTTGGCAGTGAATGGGTTAAAAATAATAATGATTAATAAAATAACATTTTTATTTTGTTCCACTATTTTTATTTCTGGGATATGAAACATATTCTTTTACATTAAAATTTAATTTAATGAAGAATTTTCTATCCAGATATTTTATTGGTTATGAAAATATGAAAATATGAAAATTCAGCCAAATTATTGACAGTTTTTAAGATTAGAATATTGAAGATGAACTAGTTGGAATGTAGCTCGGACCGCAAAGGGTTAACGCGATACGCAGTATAAAATTTGAGAAGCACACAACGTGCCCGTATTACTTGCGTTCGTATTCCCTACTGATCGTTATAAAAATTAAAAAAAAAATGGGTTTCTTTACCTTTGTAAACTCATTTACAATACCTGATCGTGTATGCACAGAACAGTTCGGATGGTTTCTATTAGCCTTACTATTAGGATTTAATGATACGCACATTTTCATAACGATAAAATACCTGTCGTTTGAATACTAACGAAATTTGAAGGTGTGTAAACACTTACGGCCGGTAATGTAGTCGTGAAACACACTTAATTGGTTAACCTGTTAACCGGGTAAGACTACCGATATTTTGGACGCAATCATTTATTTTCGCATTGATTTACTTTCGAGTGCATCGTTATATTTTTATAAAAAAAAAAAACGTATTACATTAGACTTACATTTGCAATGATTAAAATCGACCCGATTAAAATGTATTATTTTCTATTAATTTTTAACTCAAAGTATAAAGGAGCTTCCGATCGAAAAATGGCCCAGTTAACAGATTAATCGGAAAGAATGCGTTTTGTGTTATAAAACTGAGAGGAACGGAGCAAAACGGAATGTCGAGTCCAGCTCGACGTAGGAGCGCGAAGGGTTAACAATTGTTTAAGAATTGTTGGGTACGGGTTCTCGTAAAAAATTTGATTTTTAATATTTTTTAAGGTTCGAAAAGAGGGGGGAAAAATAGAGAAAATGGGGTAGCAATCGGGCGACCTAGTTGTATGGTCAAAAGCAAATTGATTTTCTGCCGACACGCGCGTATTGTTGCGGTATCCGGAACGTGATCGGTAAATATTTCATGCGCGTTTACCATTAGCTTCTGCGGCAGATGTACGAGTTACGCGAGCGGTATTTTTTACGTGTCGTGTACAGCTTTGCGCGGTGTATAATCATGAATTTCAATGGGATCGTTTGTTCTCGCGATGCTCGATTCCTAGGAACCAATTGCGTTACTTCTTTCGTAACGTTCCTAGAAGAAACACTGGTTGGTTCGATCATCGGTTGGTTACGTTAGGTGTAGCTGAGTTAGTTTTATTTCTATCGATACTTAACAGTTGTTTCTCTTCTTCGAACTGAGAGAAGAAGAAAACTTTGTTGTAACTTTATTATATGTTTACTGTTTCGCATTGTATTATTATGCATTTATAAATTTTGTCATTATAAAACTCTGTTGTCAGAAGAAAACTTTATTATGTATTTATAAATTTTATTGTTATAAAACTTTATTATCAGAAGAAAACTATTAGGTTGTCCGAAAAGTTTCTTTCGTTTGTTAACGTTAAAACTACCGGGGATTAAAGCATGCCTACTTGTAGCAAAGAAATTACGGTAATAGTCATTTGAGAAAAATATAGATAAATATCTTATAGAAAATCACGGAAAATATGCAGAAACGCACCGTTAAAAATTTATAGAATTTCTATGAGAAATTACAAAACCGGTCATTTCATCGCTTTGGTAGTTTTAGCGTTAATAAGTTAATAATATTTTATGTTTTACGATATATTATTATTTTATGCAGGATTCATTTTCCGCTATTTTTCCCCTCCATCTCTCGTTTAACAAATAAGGCTGAATGTTTATTTATACATTGCTAGACGAAAGCATTGCGTGAAGATAACGGAAGGAACTTTCGGGACAACTTAATATATAAGAATGTTATTTTGTAGTTTCTTTGGAAATAATTTGTTATCTGGTCTTTAATTGTCTATCTGATTTTCTTTTTTCTTCATTCGTTGTTATTTATGTTTTTGATAGCTTGGAAAATTATTTTCTGTCGATTTTGAAGAGAAATTTAATTTTTCAGTCTTCTGAAAACTAACTTTTTATCGTTTTTAGTTAAAAATGGCTGATTTCTTACGTTCTTGCTATTTCTGGAATTTTACAAGTTTAGATAACGCTTTAAAAAATATTCCGCGGTTGTAAGGTGCATTTGTAATGTTAAAGTTATGCCGAAATTATTTTTGAATTGCAATATTTAAACAGTTACTTTCTAAGTAAATTTTCACAATTCTCGCGCGTTAATAAAATTAAAGAAAATTTCCCGATATAATAATATTATATTATTATTAATTTCCAAATAGAAAATTTCCAGATATAATAATATAATATTATTTTATTTTATTATTATTATTTATTTTATTTTATTTTATATTATTATTATATTATTATTAATATTATTATATGTGTAAATTTTCTTCAATTTTATTAACGCGCGAGAATTGTGAAAATTTACTTAGAATTTAACTGTTTAAATATTAATAACATCATATTATTATTATTAATAATATACTATTAATAATACTATATTATAATATTAATAATATTATATTATCATTAATATTTTACAGTAATAAACCACATCAACACCAACCATACCGCGATTCCCTTTTCGCGCATAAAAAAAATCATCAAAACTGTACTTATCACCTTCGAAGATACACCGTACGCCGCTTTCTCAATCAGATAATTATATGCACCCTATATTCACAACCCTCCCCATATTAGGCAACTTTTCTCTGCACATCCATCCACTACAAATTTATCGAGTTCAACTTTACGCTCCTTAAAAAAAAAACAAAAAAATAAATAAAATAAAATAAGTTATCACAAGCAAAATATTAAAATTTTCCAAATAAGAAGGTGTCTTTTTGATCCTGAATCTGCACTTTCCCCAATTTTCTCAGCATCGCAACTCAACCAGAATTATCTTCTCACGCTTTCGTCCCTTCCGAATTTCCCAACGATCCCTTGTCATCGTTCACGCTATCGTTCCAGTCTCGATTCTCGCGAACAATCAATCGGGCCACGCTTATTTATTAACGCCGGCGAACAATGGTTCAGAATCGAAGTCAATATAACAACGAGTGGCATCGCGACTATTCCGTTGTCCATGTATATCAACGGTGCTACCACTGACATCAATAATCTGCTTATCGAGGAACGAATATTCAAAGTTACGAGCATCTGTATCAGTGAATAGCGTGCATATCTCAATAACGCGGCGTGGCGGTATCGTGCCGAATAATTTGCGGATATTACAGGTATTTCTATCGTTGGTTCAATGCACGGTATACCCACGCGATTCGTTAAACCGCATTTTCGCCGGCACGCTCTTTTGGAACCGGTTCGTAACGCGCTTATCGTAACTTTTCTCTCGAAACGAATCGTCCGCGTGAAAAGGACTGCGCGCGCGGTTCTTTGGCGAAATTGAAATTAAAATGAATTCTTGATAGCTCGTAAAAAGGGAAGAAAGGATTAGAGAAGGAGAGAAGGGGATAAAGGAAACGGTTCGAGCGAACTTTCAGCTTCGTTTCTTCGCGCGAATGACGTGCATCTAGGAATTTTAATAGTCCTTCGAAGCGAGTAAACGTAGAAGTTGGATATTAATCCTTGGAAGTCTCCGAGTGTTTAGACAATTTTGTTTTCATGGAAGTATGAGAGTGGAAGCCTTTTTTTTTCCACGCGGTGTGTTCGAAGTGGGTATAGGTTTGATTTTTGTGCGAAGAAATTTAGGCGTAGCGTTAGTTCGCACTCGGATCAATTATTAATTTTGAAGATTGAAAATAAACAGGTAAAATTAGCGTTGTTTGCTTTTTTTTTTTTAGTATAAATAGGACCGTTTTAAATAGTTAAAAAATATAGACAATTTTTGTTGCGTTTTTCTTACGTTGATAAAATTTATTACGTTGTATGAGATTCTAAAAAGGATCGGCTAATTTTAGGGCATAGAGTATTAATTAAAGTAAATATAAAATTGTAAACAAAGCGTTGCGAATTAATCATGAAACAGGTAGGAAGAATCAGGACATATTTTTGTTCTAATTATTTATTTTTTAAAGATTTATTTCTTAGGTACGGGTAGACCGAGGCGAGTTGGATCATTTTCTTTTGATGGTGGGAAGAATAATAGTTAAACTATAGAAAGTCAGCTTTTTATTATCGATTTGTAGTTAATACCCATTTAATTTGAATATTAGTAATAAAATCTGTTTTTAAACTTGAAAATCTTTCTTTGGACTGAATTCTTGTTTTGGTCCGATTTGCCTTAGTCTATTTTAGTTGGAAAAATACATAATGTAAGGGAAATAAAATAGTTTTTACAGAAAGTTAAAATTCCTATAAATACATCGTTATAAATTTATACAGTTTTTATAAATTACTAATCGGTAGATCGGTACAATTAATAAGCATATGATAATTTGTAATTTTTATCACTTACGAATCGAATAATACATGAAACATTTCACTATTTTCATTTTTTATTTTTATAACACAATCTTAATTGTACAATTAATAAGAATATGATAATTTCTAATTTTTATCAGTTTTACGAATCGAATAATACATGAAACTTTTCACTATTTTTATTCTATATTTTTATAACACAATCTTAATTGTACAATTAATAAGAATATGACAATTTATAATTTTTATCAATTTTACGAATCGAATAATACATGAAACTTTTCACTATTTTTATTCTATATTTTTATAACACAATCTTAATTGTACAATTAATAAGAATACGACAATTTCTAATTTTTATCATTTACGAATCGAATAGTACATGAAACGTTTCACTATTTTCATTTTTTATTTTTATGTCAGAATTTTAATTATACAATTAATAAGAATACAATAATTTTTAATTTTTATTAGTTTTACGAATCGAATAACACATGAAACATTTCACTATTTTCATTTTTTATTTTTATAACACAATCTTAATTGTACAATTAATAAGAATACAATAATTTTTCATTTTTATCAATTTTACGAATCGAATAATACACGAAACGTTACACTATTTTTATTTTCGATCGCCGTCTCATAAAATACGTTAAACAAGCAGCATCAAGTGGTTAAAAAATTGTGGACCGCGATTGCTATACAGTTCCTTCCACCGTTAATGTCGCTCAAATCATTTTTCAAATCACTCTCTGCACAGAAATTTCTTGCGTTGCACAAAAGAGACTATCGAACGATCACACCGAAATCGTCGACGTATTTGAATACGCATAATTACTTTCCGTTTCCCGTGATTGAAACATTCCTGCTACGTTTAAACGTTCGAAGTATCGGCGTATTTAATTAGCTCTATTATAATTTATTCGCTGCAATATTATCCCCATGCATCGGTAATTACTATTATTATACCATACAGTCGTGGTAGTTATTATTCTGATCGTTCCTGTTACGCAACTGCAAAAATTTCACGCCAATTTTTTTCTTTTTTCTTTTATGTTTTCTCTCTCCATATCGTTCGATCGATTCGAAAAAGTCGCGAAACGCGTTAAAAGCGCGTGTCGCTGTGACTTAATTAATTACTTGTTAATCCGCGAGTTCGTTTCTCTTGGACGATAACGAATCCGAAAGCTATCGTATCATCGCGGAACGAAACTTGAAAGCCATCGCGTAACGGACCGTTTAAAAGTTCTAACAATTCTGGAGGAGCCGATAAGAGCGAGTTCGATTAGCTCTGGATGGCGTGCCACGAATAATCGGGAATCACTGTTATTGCTAATTAGTACCGATTATTATTCTTAGCCTGAAAATCGCACGGTATCGGTTGTCGCTTCGATTCGTCCGTTTTTCTCTTCTTTTTTCCCTGTTTTCTCCGTTTCGCTGCTCTTACGCTGCGCGAACTTCGCCGATATCGCGACTTAATTAAAGTGGACGTTTATGCGATTTTTATATCATTTAGAAATTGCGATAGATCTTGCCGAGAACTTGGTTCTGTTTGAAAATAAAAAAAGAAAATTACCGGATTTTTTTTTGTTTATTAAAAGTACTGATACAATTCTTTCTCGGTGTAATAAAATGAGAAATAATCTGAAACTAATTTCATGAACTTCTGTTTGAAAAAAAAGCAAATTACCGGATTTTTTGTTTTATTTATTGAAAATATCGATATAATTATTCCTCGGTGCAATAAGATGTGGAATAGTTTCGAACTAATTTCATGAACTTCCGTTTGAAAATAAAAAAAGGAAATTACCGGATTGTTTTTTGTTTATTAAAAATATCGATATAATTCTTTCTCGGTGTAATAAGACGAGGAATAGTTTCGAACTAATTTCATGAACTTCTGTTTGAAAATAAAAAAAGGAAATTACCGTATTTTTTTTGTTTATTAAAGATACTGATATAACTCTTTCTCGGCGTAATAAGACGAGGAATAGTCTGAAACAAATTTCATGAACTTCTGTTTAAAAAAAAAGCAAATTACCGGATTTTTTTCCTTATTTATTGAAAGACCCATGTTGCATAGAAATTTGATTGCGTTTTAAATGAAACAAAATTGGTATATCTTTACTAATAAAAAAATAATAGTAATTCAATTGAATTTGTTGTCATAGGATCGGACTCAAATAGTCACATCGTGCCACATGGGTTCATGAATGGTACTTATTAAAGCACATTCTTTTCCCTAAATCAAGTGTGTGTCTTTCATGTGCGTGGGACTAAAAATGTCCCACCATGCATTACGGTGCGTCAAAAAGGTGGGACACTTTTAATCCCGGCGTGCCCCAAAGAGTCAATGTAATAAATTTCAGTATTTTGAATATTTTAATATACTCCCTCAGAAATGCGTGTCTGACGAAAAATTTCGCCGTACCCAGTGGACGTCGCGAGTGAATTCATACCGTACGCCCAGTGCGTGCCAAGGTCTGCCGTAGTCAAAGGGTTAACCCTTTCGCTACGGACGGATTCTACGGCGCGCTACTCCCGCTGAACGAGCCGCCGCGTCAAAAGTGTGCATTTGAGGAACAACTGTAATCGGCCGCCGTACGCAGAGCGAGTGTAATCGGCCGTAGAAAGGAAAGGGTTAAAAAATTATCGCATAATGCAATTAGAAAATACGAATCATGATCGATCAATCAGTATATATAAAAAGTTAAGGAATTATTTTTTACCGCTCGAAAAATGGATAAAAAAGTGAAAAATAGGGAAGCGAAGAAATAGATATTAAAAGTGGAAATGAATGTCTTAATGATGTTCAATGGAAGGTTTTGAGTGTCTTTTAGTAGTCTACTTAAGTCACCGTTGGGTGACTATAGTCACCGTTCGCAGCGAAAGGTTTAATTTCTTTCTCACAACCAAACAGAATTCCGCCTACAGAGGGTCAAAATAAAAAAAAAAGAAAATTGTTTGAATCGAGCAAAGTACGAAATTTAAAACGAAGAAATTGGAGCGCGAG
>SMSQ01022548.1:6874-27364 GCA_019453375.1 Ctenoplectra terminalis | reverse complement strand
CACCATGCATTACGGTGCGTCAAAAAGGTGGGACACTTTTAATCCCGGCGTGCCCCAAAGAGTCAATGTAATAAATTTCAGTATTTTGAATATTTTAATATACTCCCTCAGAAATGCGTGTCTGACGAAAAATTTCGCCGTACCCAGTGGACGTCGCGAGTGAATTCATACCGTACGCCCAGTGCGTGCCAAGGTCTGCCGTAGTCAAAGGGTTAACCCTTTCGCTACGGACGGATTCTACGGCGCGCTACTCCCGCTGAACGAGCCGCCGCGTCAAAAGTGTGCATTTGAGGAACAACTGTAATCGGCCGCCGTACGCAGAGCGAGTGTAATCGGCCGTAGAAAGGAAAGGGTTAAAAAATTATCGCATAATGCAATTAGAAAATACGAATCATGATCGATCAATCAGTATATATAAAAAGTTAAGGAATTATTTTTTACCGCTCGAAAAATGGATAAAAAAGTGAAAAATAGGGAAGCGAAGAAATAGATATTAAAAGTGGAAATGAATGTCTTAATGATGTTCAATGGAAGGTTTTGAGTGTCTTTTAGTAGTCTACTTAAGTCACCGTTGGGTGACTATAGTCACCGTTCGCAGCGAAAGGTTTAATTTCTTTCTCACAACCAAACAGAATTCCGCCTACAGAGGGTCAAAATAAAAAAAAAAGAAAATTGTTTGAATCGAGCAAAGTACGAAATTTAAAACGAAGAAATTGGAGCGCGAGGGGTTAAATTCTCGAATGCACAGTCTTCCCAAAGCGCTCGTTCGTTCAAATAGATTACAGAACCCACCCAACGAGACACAGCGGTCGTAATCTTTAGAAACAAATGACATCCTTATCTCCGAGCAAAAATTCATAGCGCATAACGCTGTTCTGTTATTGTCCACGACGAGGGATCCCGCTCGGTGTTCGCCGAGTCACGGTTCAGTTTTGCGGAACCGCGTCGGGCAGCCGGAAGTCGCGTCTGGTACCGCGATTCGATTAATTACACGTTTTTATAATCAAGCAAGTTACGACGACGTGTACACCTTCCTCCTGGTCGACCAATTAAGCCGGAATGGCGCAACGGCGTGGAGTAACCTAGTTGTGCCTTATCTCGGATCGGCTCATCGGTAACGTGGCGTGCGAAACGCGTGTATCTCGTTGGCGCCATCTTTTTTTCTTCTTCTTTTTTCTTTATTTCCCTACCTGTACAACACTTATCCGAACTATTCCGACTATTATTAACTTTCCTCCCTCTTCATCCCTTTGATCGCTTTTTCTCTCGTTTCTTCCTACCTTTCCCTTCTTCCTTTCCCTCTTTCGCTTGGGTGTTCGCTCGTTTCGGTGCTGTTGACGGTGTTTTATGTAACTTCGAGGTGCTCCTGTTATTTCTGGTTTGGTTTTACGCGGGTTGATTATCGTTCAACGAGTTAACACTTTATTAACCGGCAGCCTATTAGTTGGCTTTTTGCAACCAACGTTCATCGATCGGGAGCCTGTTAACGCATTGAAGACCGGAAACTTTTTTGAAAATCTTACTACGGGATGAAGTTACGCTCGAATAAAATTTTTTACTTGCTT
Source organism: Ctenoplectra terminalis (assembly GCA_019453375.1). Lineage (NCBI taxonomy): Eukaryota > Metazoa > Arthropoda > Insecta > Hymenoptera > Apidae > Ctenoplectra > Ctenoplectra terminalis. The sequence goes on along the minus strand of SMSQ01022548.1, from coordinate 25,799 downwards.
TCTTTTACAAAACATTTATACCTACAGTAAATAGGGATCTTCGTTTCAATTTTTGGCTCAAGTGGTCGTTTTTAAACGTAATTTCCCATTTGCAATTAATTGTCGCCTTTATAAATTGAAAGAAACGAAACACGAGATATCTCGTGACCGGTCCTCAATTTGTTAACCCTCTATAGCACGAATTTTGTCTGGTTATTGGAGAAAAAATTACGATTGATTACAGGTTTTCACTATGATTGATTTGAAAATGTTTGAACTTATAATTACTGTAGATAGATCGTGGTATCACTACAGTAATTAAATTTAATAGTTCAGTGGTGACTGAACAAAATTAATTTTCCTTTCTGTGTCGCTAATAACCCACAAGTGGTTGATGCGACGATAAACAATAAAGTAAAAAAAAAAAAAAATTAATTTTTTAAAATATAGATAATCAGTTTGTAACTTTTAAGTCGCACGGTCCCATACAGGGTTAACATGCCACAAAACTAGCTAGGTACAAAACAAAATACGCGCAGCGCGTCGAAAACGCGCGCACTGCGAAAACACAAATATATTTGCAACGATAAATTTATACAATATTAAAGAAAGAAAAAATTACGATTGATTACAGTTTTTCACTTTGATTTGAAAATGTTTAAACTAATAATTACCGTAGATGGATCGTGGTGTCGCTACAGTAATACAGTAATCAAATTTAATAGTGCAGTGATAACTAAACAAAATTAATTTTTAAAAATATAGATACATCAGTTTGTAACTTTTAAGTCACCCGGTCCCATACAGGGTTAAATCTGTAAATCTATGTATTAGATAGTCCCAAAAGATTCCTTCGTTTTATTAATGAGTAATGGGTGCATAATATTTTGTATTATTATTATATATTATTATATATTATAGCGTTAAACGCTGTGTCAGGTCTCTGCGGATTGACGCTGAACTTTTCGTTGGTATGTTGTTTTGCGAGAATGATATTGATTAATTAAAATAATATCTTACAATTCATTAATGGGTTTTATTGAAATATATTAAAGATACGAGTGTCGTTTGTAGGCTTTTACAATTTTCTTCGTAATTTATTCGCTATTTATCGACCAAATGTTTTTCAATTCGTACCGCAGCACACAGCTTAATGCATAAGACCGATAATTAAAGTAGACCTATTTATATCAAAGAAATAAAAATGATAGGTATTTGAAAAAATATCTGTAATAAGGGTAACGATTCTTTGCACATATTTTCTACAAAAAGTCATAGAAAATCCTCAAAAATATATCACTGTAAATTTATAAAATTTCTATAAGAAATTATGAACCAGTCAAAACGAAATTTTTTATACATTCCATTGGTATAAAATCTTGCAACGATATCATACCACTGTTATATTACTTGCGNTTAAACTAATAATTACCGTAGATGGATCGTGGTGTCGCTACAGTAATACAGTAATCAAATTTAATAGTGCAGTGATAACTAAACAAAATTAATTTTTAAAAATATAGATACATCAGTTTGTAACTTTTAAGTCACCCGGTCCCATACAGGGTTAAATCTGTAAATCTATGTATTAGATAGTCCCAAAAGATTCCTTCGTTTTATTAATGAGTAATGGGTGCATAATATTTTGTATTATTATTATATATTATTATATATTATAGCGTTAAACGCTGTGTCAGGTCTCTGCGGATTGACGCTGAACTTTTCGTTGGTATGTTGTTTTGCGAGAATGATATTGATTAATTAAAATAATATCTTACAATTCATTAATGGGTTTTATTGAAATATATTAAAGATACGAGTGTCGTTTGTAGGCTTTTACAATTTTCTTCGTAATTTATTCGCTATTTATCGACCAAATGTTTTTCAATTCGTACCGCAGCACACAGCTTAATGCATAAGACCGATAATTAAAGTAGACCTATTTATATCAAAGAAATAAAAATGATAGGTATTTGAAAAAATATCTGTAATAAGGGTAACGATTCTTTGCACATATTTTCTACAAAAAGTCATAGAAAATCCTCAAAAATATATCACTGTAAATTTATAAAATTTCTATAAGAAATTATGAACCAGTCAAAACGAAATTTTTTATACATTCCATTGGTATAAAATCTTGCAACGATATCATACCACTGTTATATTACTTGCGTAAAATACTACGAGAAATTAGAATTCAATTTATCTTTGGCAAAAAACCGCACGAACTTCTTCCGGTTTAACACATCTTGCGCGGGAAGCGACTAAAGTCGTTTTTCACGGGTTATTGATGGATTATTAAGGATTTTTAAGGAGAAACTAAAAGTTTTATTAAAAAAAACCTAATGTTTAAAAACTACAGCTATTTTATGCAGAAGGAATTTTGCGTCCGAACTTGTAAAAAATCGCCCGCTACACGGTAAGACTTTGGCAGCAAAGTGCCCGCGCAAGATGTGTTAATAGTAAGGCAAAGGTTTAACGCTCATGCTCGTAACGTGTTTTATTTTCTGAAAATTCGCGACAGTCATGGTAAAAGTCGATACATTTGCCGCTGTAAATACAAGAAAACGTGTTACAATATCCATGGAATATAAATTTATGTAAAATAAGAGTCGTCTTTTTTTTTTCGTAGATTAAAAAAAGAAGAATGTAAGGATCGAGGGGTTAAAAGTGTTTGAAGAGGTTCAGAGGGTTTTAGAATTTTGTTAATTTTGATGTTGAAAGAGGAGAGTTTATGTAATATGTGTGAGCCTGAAGAGGCTTGTTTTTTTTTTTTATATTGAGTAATTCAGTTTGATGTACAGGGTGTTAGGAGGTGCCTGTGTACGGCGCGTTTGTCTATAGATGTGAGTCATCGGTACTTGAACGCTCCTCTTGGGTCTACGAGTTTCTTAAAGAGCATTAAGTTTAAGAGTATGGAGCATAAGTGTACTTTAATCTGCGATAAAGTGTTGGATTAAAATTCTTGTGAACCTAGGTGAATATTAGGATTTTTTTTTTTCTTTTTTTTTTCTTCTTAACCGCAGCACGATTCTCGCGAGATACTTGAAGTGTAAAATGTGTAAACATTAAATTCGAGAACCGTAAGACAAAAATTAAATTAATAATTGAAATAAAATGGGATAAATTAGTTAAAGATCGGAGTAAAACAAACTAAGGTTTTAAAATTGCTATGTTAATTTACATTATTTTAAATTGGTAGGTAATTTTGCGCGCAAACATTTGAGGAAAAATTTTTATTCAAATTCGCATCAACCTAATTATGGATTTATAAATTCAATTATGAATTTACCAACACAGAAACGTATTGCGAAAAAAAAAAAAAAGAAAAATTCTCTAATAGATTGTGCAAGCAATGATTTCTCCCTTTAAGATGTTCTTGAAGATTGTGGTTGTAATTGCAGATGTAAGAAGGCCAATGAGTATTTTTTAAACTGTTTCCCGTATTTAACATATGTTTCGCATAAATTCTCTGCAAACGAGGACGGTAACACTCCACCATTTCGCTTATCTGTGATCACCTTCTTATTTTAATACATGCTTTTTACATCTTGAACGTTGCCCTCGCGATTGTCGACAGTCCTTTGGAATTTTTCTATTTCCAGTTAGTTTTAGTTTTTTTTTCTTTTTTTCTATTCTCACAACTTAGACAAATTCTTCTCGTTTCGTTACTCTTCCGTTCTACGTTTCTTAGCACATCGCGGTGAATTTGAATCTCGTTGCAATAACTATAATATTCTGTTAGAAGAACAAAATAAGTGCATTTACATGCTTCACAAGAGAAGAATAAATCATTTTTACAGCGAATAAATTAGTGGCTGTTCGTACATAGGGATAGATTTACAAATGGCTGCTGTAATAGGTTTTCGTAGTGAAAAATGTATAATTTCATTTAACACTAGAGCTAACAAAGTGGTAAAAATGACTATAATTTCTTTAAATTTACATTGGAACGCTTTAAAAAAAATCTTTTCTCTTTTTCTGTAACGAATAGGAATAAAGATTTATTTTCACTGTATCTTATATTTTTTTCAAATTATTTCCACTCTATTACTTTGACTTTTTTTGGTAGAATTCGGTATACTTAAATCGTCGGCAGTTCTAGCGTTAAAATAACATTTTTGATGAACTCTTTTTTCCTCTCAGTGACTGGAGGTTTCGTTTCTGTTTAAACGATAAATGTGTAACAATTTTCTATTCTCAAAATTCTCAATCTAAAAATTTCTTGATCTCTGTTATAGTTTTCAACATATCTGTTATAGTTTTCAAGATATCTATTATAGTTTTCAACATATCTGTTATAGTTTTCAAAATATCTGTTATAGTTTTCAAGATATCTGTTATAGTTTTCAGGATATCTGTTATAGTTTTCAAGATATATAGAAAAATAGGAAAACACACCGGAAACTCTAAGAGGCGTTTCCACCCTGAAAAACCGAATATCAGCAGATAAAAAAAAAAAAAAAATAGCGCGATACTTAGTTCGAGGTTCTCTAAAAACCAGCAAAGTTTCCATTTTTTTTTTAACTTACGAGTTACCGAACGTCCCTTGTAAGTCTTTACCAACAAGAGATTCCGTAATTCCCATTTAAATTTTTTTAAAAAGCTTACTGTCGATTAACACTAAACCTACCGACGATTAAAGTAGACCTATTTGTACCCAAAGAAATAAAAATAATAGGTATTCTAAAAAATGCATAAAGTAAGGAGAAAACGAACACAGAAAATGACGAAAAATTTGCCAAACTGAATCGTTGTAAATTTATAGAATTTTTATGAAAAATTACAAGCCTGTCATTTTGACCGCTTTGGTAGTTTTAGTGTTAAGTAAATACACCCGATCGTATTCTTTATGTGCTTCTGTGAAATTTTCTGTAGAGTTTTCTGTGAGTTTAGTCCCGTGCCTCGTTCCATTCCGTATGACTCAAAATTTCATGCTGACGGCATAAAATTGATCTGAGAATTTCACGATAGCATTATCGATCGTTAAAGAATGGCAAACAGCTGGCTGATATTAACTAGACGTTTACCTAGACGTCGAATTTCTCGGTGAATGCGTTATGCCTGCGATGGTTGAGGTAAATTAAAAGGGAAAATGATTGTTACGCTGCTATCAATTATTCACTCACTTTTAATAATGTAAATGAAGCAGCGAGTGGTCCTGTTCCCTTCGAAAGTACTCTGCTCGAACGCGCGCGCGTATTACGTGACAGGTGAACGGTCATTTTCAATCATTATTCAACTGTTTAAAGTGGCAATCTTTTATTCGATGTATCTGGCGCATGAATATTTAGGAACGATCAGCGTTCGATATCAGAAACACTTACCATATTATGCTTATTAACGATAAGTGTCTCTGCAAAGTGCAACGTTTATGGTGGGCTAATCACATCGGTTGCGATCAATATTTCTTATTGGTTCCTTGTGTGTACAGGTCGTGTTGAATTTTAGTAAATTTATATAATTTATGTGGTATAAAATATGGTAAAAGGTTTATTTCAAAAATAATGTACAAAGATAATCTTCTCCAACCGATAGTATGGCTGATTTTTGAACACTTTTCATTCAGGCCGATTAAATAATTTTGCGTTTAACGTATTGTTTGCAATTTGTACAGTAATACTATAATTATCAAGAGTTTACAGTTTACAAAGTTTACAGGGTTTGCAAAGCTCTTGGTTTTACAATGAAGACTCCAAATGGTTTAAAGGGAAAGTCCAGTGTGGTGCGTATGCGTCCCACGTGCCATGGAACGTGTTAACACTAGAACTACCGACCATTAAAATATCCTTATTTCTACCGAAGAAATCAAAGTGGAAAGTATATAAAATAATATGTAATGCAATTCGGACAAAAGTTTATCTACACTTTTAACAGAAAATCGCGGAAAATCTTGCCAAAGGCGCGGTAGTTAATTTATAAAGATTCTGTAAACAATTACGAATGGGTCATTTTAATCACTTTGGTAGTTCTAGCGTTAAAGTAAAAAACGGGCAGTAGACGCTGTAAAAGTTGGTTCAAACTTTTTCAAAAAGTTTAGCGTCGATAAACTACTGTTGGGAGCCGGAAAGAAGTCCTGCTTAACACTAGAACTACCGAACAAGTCAAAATGACTTGTTCATAATTTCTTCTAGAAATTTTAGAAATTTACAATAATGAATTTTTGAGGATTTTCCGCAATATTTTGTAAAAAATATGCATAAAGAATCGTTACCCTTATTATAGGTATTTTTCGAAATACCTATCATTTTGATTTCTTTGCTACAAATAACTCTACATTAATCGCCGGTAGTTCCAGTGTTAATAAGTCTAGCGTTAACCCTTTCCNCGCGTATTACGTGACAGGTGAACGGTCATTTTCAATCATTATTCAACTGTTTAAAGTGGCAATCTTTTATTCGATGTATCTGGCGCATGAATATTTAGGAACGATCAGCGTTCGATATCAGAAACACTTACCATATTATGCTTATTAACGATAAGTGTCTCTGCAAAGTGCAACGTTTATGGTGGGCTAATCACATCGGTTGCGATCAATATTTCTTATTGGTTCCTTGTGTGTACAGGTCGTGTTGAATTTTAGTAAATTTATATAATTTATGTGGTATAAAATATGGTAAAAGGTTTATTTCAAAAATAATGTACAAAGATAATCTTCTCCAACCGATAGTATGGCTGATTTTTGAACACTTTTCATTCAGGCCGATTAAATAATTTTGCGTTTAACGTATTGTTTGCAATTTGTACAGTAATACTATAATTATCAAGAGTTTACAGTTTACAAAGTTTACAGGGTTTGCAAAGCTCTTGGTTTTACAATGAAGACTCCAAATGGTTTAAAGGGAAAGTCCAGTGTGGTGCGTATGCGTCCCACGTGCCATGGAACGTGTTAACACTAGAACTACCGACCATTAAAATATCCTTATTTCTACCGAAGAAATCAAAGTGGAAAGTATATAAAATAATATGTAATGCAATTCGGACAAAAGTTTATCTACACTTTTAACAGAAAATCGCGGAAAATCTTGCCAAAGGCGCGGTAGTTAATTTATAAAGATTCTGTAAACAATTACGAATGGGTCATTTTAATCACTTTGGTAGTTCTAGCGTTAAAGTAAAAAACGGGCAGTAGACGCTGTAAAAGTTGGTTCAAACTTTTTCAAAAAGTTTAGCGTCGATAAACTACTGTTGGGAGCCGGAAAGAAGTCCTGCTTAACACTAGAACTACCGAACAAGTCAAAATGACTTGTTCATAATTTCTTCTAGAAATTTTAGAAATTTACAATAATGAATTTTTGAGGATTTTCCGCAATATTTTGTAAAAAATATGCATAAAGAATCGTTACCCTTATTATAGGTANTTTGCAATTTGTACAGTAATACTATAATTATCAAGAGTTTACAGTTTACAAAGTTTACAGGGTTTGCAAAGCTCTTGGTTTTACAATGAAGACTCCAAATGGTTTAAAGGGAAAGTCCAGTGTGGTGCGTATGCGTCCCACGTGCCATGGAACGTGTTAACACTAGAACTACCGACCATTAAAATATCCTTATTTCTACCGAAGAAATCAAAGTGGAAAGTATATAAAATAATATGTAATGCAATTCGGACAAAAGTTTATCTACACTTTTAACAGAAAATCGCGGAAAATCTTGCCAAAGGCGCGGTAGTTAATTTATAAAGATTCTGTAAACAATTACGAATGGGTCATTTTAATCACTTTGGTAGTTCTAGCGTTAAAGTAAAAAACGGGCAGTAGACGCTGTAAAAGTTGGTTCAAACTTTTTCAAAAAGTTTAGCGTCGATAAACTACTGTTGGGAGCCGGAAAGAAGTCCTGCTTAACACTAGAACTACCGAACAAGTCAAAATGACTTGTTCATAATTTCTTCTAGAAATTTTAGAAATTTACAATAATGAATTTTTGAGGATTTTCCGCAATATTTTGTAAAAAATATGCATAAAGAATCGTTACCCTTATTATAGGTATTTTTCGAAATACCTATCATTTTGATTTCTTTGCTACAAATAACTCTACATTAATCGCCGGTAGTTCCAGTGTTAATAAGTCTAGCGTTAACCCTTTCCCTACGAAAGACGTATATATACGCCCTCAGAAATGAAGTGATCATTTGTTAAAATTCGCGCACGGAGATTTTCTACAGTACTGAATTATTTTTATTTTCATTTACACGTATCATAATTCATTGCACAATATACCTATTTGCGTTACGTTAACAAAAACTGTATCGATCCGTACACCAATAACACTTTTGGTCTTTGGAGCTCAGTAGCGAAAGGGTTAGAAAGTCTTTCAATCAGTGAAAAATACACCGGACGCGAATAACTTTGGTTTATAGTTTGAGGCTACCGAAAAAACGTTTACACGGTATTGGTTAACTTACCGTTGGGTGTAAGAGGGTCGATTTTCGGCGGAGAAGCTGTAGCAGCTAATCTCGTCGTTGGTCTGGAAAGGTACTTATATTGATCGACGGAAAATACCATGGTGTTCCGTATGGCGTTGTCCCTCGGTCGTCGGTCTCAACGACGCAATAATTGCCGGCCGGGTTCTCTACCTGGGCTTCCATCGTCCGGAACACACGTACACACGCGCGTAACCGAGCCACGGACATTTCTCGCACCTGTGCTTAACGTGCGATCTGATAAGGGCTAACCACCCTGTGGCAAGCGCGTCAGATAGGGTGGTAATGCGCGTGGCTGGATGCTCCTTTCGAGCCAACCCTAAAGGCGCTTTTCCGTTTCGTCGACACGACACACGAACAGGCCCCGCTGCCTTTTGTAAGGAAGCACCGCAGCTGGAGTTGCTTCCTATTCGGTCGACGCGATAAAAGCTTCGCGATGATTAGGAGGAGCCGGAGAGACGAGGTGTCTCGTTCTGGACTTCTTAGGACGCTTCTTGATGTTGGTAATTTGATTGTTGCGGAATTAACAGTGGAACCACACTGGTTTTCGAGTTATGGTGTAGAATTTTTTAATTTGGAGTAGTGTCCTTTTTTTCATTTTTGGTGATTTTCTGTAATGAATATAAATATTTATTTCTCTTATTTTTTTTAATAAATAGGTAGAATAGAACGAGGTGAATAGGATCGGAATAAGAATTTTGTTAGAAAAATATTTTTAAGCTTCGAAAGGTTTTTTTTTTATTATTAGTGTTCGAATTAAATGGATATTAGTTATGAATTTACGACAGAAAGTTAAGTTTATAAGTTTTGACTGTTTATTCTTTCGCTATGAAAAGAAAATTGTTAGCAATTTCTCGTGTAAATTCTATAAATTTTCAGTAGCGAAGTATTTTACAATTTTTGGTGATTTTCTGTAATAAATATAAATATTTATTTCTCTTGCATCTTATATATTTTTATTTAATAAATAGGTAGAGTAGAGCGAGGTGAATCGGATGAAAATAAGAATTCCAGTCAAAAGAAAGATTTTTAATTATTAATGTTCGAATTAAATGGATATTAATTACGAATTTATAACAGAAAGTTAACTTTATAAATTGTGACTGTTTATTCTTTCACTATGAAACGAAAATTGTTTGCAGTTTCGCGTATAAAATCACCCTTTCAGCAATAAGAGCCTTTTTCGCCTTAAAATCCTGCGTTTCAAAGAATTAACCCTCTATAGCTCTAATTTCCTCTGTTTGTCAAAGAGAAAATTACGATTGATTATACTTTTTAACTTTGATTTGAAAATTTTTAAACTAATAATTGCTACAGATGGATCGTGGTATCGCAGTAATACAGTAATAAAATTTAATAGTACAGTTGATAACTAAATAAAATTAATTTTTTAAAATATACACATAGACACAGCATGTAATAGTTCCTTATCGATCAAATGTTCTTTAATTACATGCAATTAATACAGTTTATTCCTAAAAAAAAATATTCACAAATTATTCAACGAAACTCGACGTTTCTCTGTGGAACTTAAAAATACTTTCTGCAGTAACATTTCTTTATTTACGAAGAAGTAAAAAGTAGCACATCGAATGGAAACACCACATCAGTTACAGGTGCGAATAAAGTAAAACTAAAAATGGTAGAATATATGTAGGGCACGTAGTATCGGAAAGAAACGAAATGGAGCAGATTTTATTTGTCAATTTTATTTTTATTCCGCTTGAAATACGAAAGCTGCCCGATTCTAGGGCATCCATTTTGAATTTATCAGTTGGAAACGCTTCGATGAAATCTCCGGCTGCGGTTTTCGTCTGGAAAACTTCTAACAGGCGACATCATTTAACTGTAACACCGATTTTAATTAAATTTACACGATACAGTGTTTAAAAAATAATATTCCACACATATATTTTTTTTTAATATGCAATCGTCAATATTTAAAGGGTGAAAGCAGCCCTCAAAGTTAGGGGCGAGAAATATATTTTCTTAAATTTTTAGGAAACTGTTCACACAATTACACATATTGAAAGAAACATTTAATTCGAAGCATCCGAAGTTTTTTAAAGGAATCCAGAAACAACTTGAGAGATAGAAAAAAGTTATAGAAAACAATGTTCAATACGTTCATCTGTTTTCACTTTATAAATATGAATGATTGCAGATGAAAACAAAACACGTCACAAATATTTTTCTAAACGCTACATCGTATGCAGATTTTATTAAAATCGTCCTGTTACACTCGAGTGACGTCTTTTGCAAGTGTTGCTTGGAAATGTTTCTTGATTCGATTTTTCTACGATGCGATAGAACTTCCGGCGATTAAAGTAGACTTATTTGTATCAAAGAAATAAAAATGATAGGTATTTGAAAAAGTATTTATAATAAGGGTAACAATTCTTTGTATATATTTAAAAAAAAAATCATAGAAATTCGCCAAAAATATATCATTGTAAATTTATAAAATTTTTATGAGAAATTATAAGAAATTTATTTAGTATAAGAAATTATAAGAAATTTATTTATTATAAGAAATTATAAAAATTTTCGGTAGTTCCAGTGTTAAGCTTTAGTTGTTTCAAATCATTTCTAAACGAAGAAACTTAAAATCGTGTTGCGTTGTAACGAACGGTAACATTTATTATGTAGCTCTCGGTTTTTGTAAGCTACTTTCTAAAGATGGAGGATACGGTTATCGTAATCTGATTTTATCCGTGGACCAGAGTGCAACGAACGAAATTTAAGCCGGTGTTCTCAAAATAACAATGTATTATGAAATATGCGGTGCAGAAGATTTATTTAAATGCGACCCGGTTTCGGAAATAGATAAACGTAAAAAGAAGAATGTATAGAGTGCCAAGATTGGAAACGACGTTTTGTCATACCCAATTTGTTCTTTCGAAAAGAGGTCGTACTCGTTGGTAACAATTGCGGAATATAAAAGGTTAAACTTCGTGTGATTTGTTTATTTCTAGTACAGATCAATCAATTTTATAGCGAAACTAGAAAGGAACGCGTCAATCGAGAACGCGGAAGAAAATTTGGTAAACGAAAGAAAATTTTGTAAACGAAGAAAATTTGGTAAACGAAAGAAAATTTTATAAACGAAGAAAATTTGGTAAATGAAAGAAAATTTTGTAAACGAAGAAAATTTGCTAAACGAAAGAAAATTTTGTAAACGAAGAAAATATAGTAAATGAAAGAAAATTTTGTAAACGAAGAAAATTTGGTAAACGAAAGAAAATTTTATAAACGAAGAAAATTTTGTAAACGAAAGAAAATTTTGTAAACGAAGAAAATTTGGTAAACGAAAGAAAATTTTCTAAACGAAGAAAATTTGGTAAACGAAAGAAAATTTTGTAAACGAAGAAAATTTAGTAAATGAAAGAAAATTTTGTAAACGAAAGAAAATTTTGTAAACGAAGAAAATTTGGTAAACGAAAGAAAATTTTATAAACGAAGAAAATTTGGTAAACGAAAGAAAATTTGCTAAACGAACCAAAATTTGCTAAACGAACCAAAATTTTGTTAACGAAGAAAATATAGTAAACGAAAGAAAATTTCATAAACGAAAAAAAATTTGGTAAATGAAAGAAAATTTGGTAAACGAAAGAACAGGGTGAAATTCGGTTATCCGGTTCCCTGCTAAATTTCGTTGCTGTTGCACGCTCGTGGCGTTCAATTTACGGGGCCCGTATTTCGCCGAATAACTCGGTTAAGCGACATTAAAACGATCCTAGCAATTCTTTCAGCGTCGCGTCTAGAGGCGACGCATTATTATAATGTCGGCGCGTTACAGTGATATACGATACGGCACGGTTCGTTATTCGAACTGATGCGAATAAATTGCCGCTTCCTTTTTGTAATAACGTGTACCGGCCTGTATTTTATCACCCTCGCGACGCTTTAATCCTTCAAAAGGCGCGCGTCATGCTTTTTCAAAAGACGCGCCCACGGAAACTGGCGCGTATTTTCGACTGGTGGTCCCGGCGTTGGTCGTTTCGTGCCAGCGACGTGTTTCTCCAGCGAGCTCGGAAAAACGTCGTCGGTTTTATCCCTTTTAAAATTTATATCTCGTTCCTGTTACGAGAATTCGTTGATGTTGCGCCGGTTCGCAGGAGGCTCCGAGCCGCTGGATTAACGCTGCCAATTTGTGTTTTATGGTTGAACGTGACTGTATCGTCGGTGACTCACCGTTTTCGTTTCGATGCAAAGTTGTACCAAGTGGAGTCGAATTCGCAGAGTTCATAATTTTAGAAGCGGATCGATCGAGACAGCGAAGAACGGATGGATACGTGTCGATAGGAGAACGAATCGGGTCCGCCGTTTTGACTTACGAACTTGTTAGTTAACTCGTTTAACACGTTGACTGCCACGTCGCCCATATTCGGGTGACAGTAAAGTTTGCGATCGGGCCGCGTCACCCGTATCGGGGTGACGCTTATTTGACTACTTGCGAAGGATATTCGTATGCGTTTAAAAAGATATTTCGCTGAGGAAGTAACGAAACTATTGAATATTAATTAATATAAACTAAGTTAATTATATAATAAGTAAACTAAATTAATTAACACTAAACCTACCAAAGCGGTCAAATGACCGATTCGTAATTTCTTCTCCAAATTTTATATATCATTAACGGTACACTTTTGAATACTTTTTTGCGATTTTCCGTAAAATATATGGTCAAAGATTTGTTTCTCTAGCACTGTGTATTTTTCCAAGTACCTATTATTCTAATTTCTTTGATACAAACAGGTATAGTTTAACAGGTTGACTGCCATGGGGGTGACCGGTGACCGGCACTCGACTTGGCTACAGCGCCATGGGGGCCACCGGTGACCGGCGATGCGACCAATAGTAAAATACATAATTAGAGTAAATATCGATACTGATAAATTTTATAATAATACCGCTTTACTATAATGGTTTGAAGAAATTAATGCCGTACAGAACATGCAAAAATAATATTATTAGTACAAGGAAAATGTAGATATTATTTTGTTCAACATAATGTACATCGCGTAATAAGAAATTCATGTTGGCGCCATGGGCAAACTACCTAAAATGCGCGTGGCAGTCAACCTGTTAATCGTCGGTAGGTTTAGTGTTAATATAACGAAGAATACGCTTCGTACAGGGGTACGCGTGGCCTGAAGGAGATTTTACTGTAAACGCGCGTCGCAGTCAACGCGTTAACTCTTTGAGGCACAGGATTTCAGATCAAAAATAGACCCGTGTTGCACAGGAATTTTATCGGGTTTTAAACGAAACAAAATTGGTATATTTTTATTAATAAAGGCATAACATCGTGTAAAAACGTAACAAAATAGTAATAGTTAATTAAAATGTTAGCGGAATAAACCTTCCGTTTATAACAATTGGTCAACCGTTAATTGCGTGTTGAATGTTGCCAACACAAGGAATACATTTGTAACATTGTTTGAATACGTTACCAACTGCTTTACATAAATAAGGCGAAATATAAACCTATGCACATGCAGCTACTGCAAGATTTCGAGGTGGGACTAAAAATGTCCCACCATGCCGTGAAATACATCAAAAAGGTGGGACACTTTTAATCCCACCGTACCTCAAAGAGTTAAATGGATCGTTTCTTATCTGGCAGTTTCTTCCTATGTGGAATTAAAAATTAATCGATGGGTGTATCGGTTTTAGTCGAGTCGATTTTAGGTCTCGAAGATGTATCGGGTTGTCCCGAAAGTTTGTTTCGTCTTTAACTCGTTTGCATCGCGACTTAAATCGCAAGGTTATAATAATCTATGGTCATTGAAAATTTGGTTCTTTAGCAAATTTTATTTATTAATTATGTTATATATTATCTTTTAGTAGCGAAATTTTATTTTATTAGTGTACTATAAAAGCAATTATTTTTGTGAGTTTTTTTACAATATTAATAAAAATTCACATGGAAAAAACTTATGTATTTTACAATGGTCGTAGATTACTATCTCATATAATTTAAGGATATTGCAAAATACATTGGTTTCTTTTATATGGATTTTTATTATCTTTTGTTAAAAGCAAATTTAAAGATAGTAGTCTAAAGCTATTGCAAGATACGTTAGTTTCTTTTATACGGATTTTTATTATTTTTTGTTAAAAGGAAACTTAAAATTTAATGTATTATTGTATATCAGATAATAATTGAAAGCTATTGCAAGATACATCGGTGTCTTTTATATGGATTTTTATTAATTTTTATTAAAAGCGAATTTAAAGTTTAATGTATTTATAGTATATCGGATAATAATCTAAAGCTATTGCAAGATACGTTAGTTTCTTTTATACGGATTTTTATTAATTTTTGATAATAGAAAATTTTTAATTTAATATATTATTGTATATTAGATAATAATCTAAAGTTATTGCAAGATACATTAGATTTTTTTATACGGATTTTTATTATTTTTTGTTAAAAGGAAACTTAAAATTTAATGTATTATTGTATATCAGATAATAATTGAAAGCTATTGCAAGATACATCGGTGTCTTTTATACGGATTTTTATTAATTTTTGATAATAGAAAATTTTTAATTTAATATATTATTGTATATTAGATAATAATCTAAAGTTATTGCAAGATACATTAGATTTTTTTATACGGATTTTTATTATTTTTTGTTAAAAGGAAACTTAAAATTTAATGTATTATTGTATATCAGATAATAATTGAAAGCTATTGCAAGATACATCGGTGTCTTTTATATGGATTTTTATTAATTTTTATTAAAAGCGAATTTAAAGTTTAATGTATTTATAGTATATCGGATAATAATCTAAAGCTATTGCAAGATACGTTAGTTTCTTTTATACGGATTTTTATTAATTTTTGTTGAACGAAAATTAAAAATTTAATGTATTATCGTTTATTAGGTAACGATCTGAAACCCTTGCAGAATACATCAGTTTTTTGTTAAAAGCAAATTTAAAATTTAATATATTTATAATATATCAAATAATAATTTAACTATAATAATAATAAAAAAAACTTTTTCCTGGACAGAAATACAAAATTAATAAAACAGTAGTAATTTTAGTTGATATTAATTCTTACAAATTTAAATATGCGCATGCCTACACTCCCATCCATAAGTCATATCCCACACATAACTAATTTAGAACAAATAAAAGTTTGTGCTATAATTATAAAATAAAACTACCGCTCTCTAATCGTTCACGTTATACAGAACTTTAATTTAAACTGTTTTTTTGCTATTTTAACGAGACTCTACTTTGATCACAATTTTATCAGAAACTCACAAATATCCAGTGACTTATGAACAGAAATGTACGTAACCACTACGTACTCCCAAAGTTTTATAATTTTTCAAAAATTACAGAATTGGGAATATTAAAATCATTCCTCGGTCCAAATATTTCTATTCAACGATATAACATAATATCACTGTTTTTATTCCTCGTTTGACAATATACACGAGACATTACTCGCGGAATATTCCGCTTCGCGATGCAAACGGGTTGACTCGAAAATTCTTATCTGCTCAAACAGCTCCGAGCAACGTGTCCGCTCACTTCCGCAACATTGCAAAAGAAAAAAAAAAAAGAAAAAAACAGAACCCATTCGTATTCAGCTTGTAAGTTAATACAGCATGGAAAATTAATCGTTACGAATTTATGAATGAGCGAATCACTGGTCAACACGAAGCACAAGGAATAATCGCGACCGTTAAAATAAATACCCGTTCTCTTGAGCGTTACGCTGATCGAGCACTTCCACGAAAGCCAGCATTATTTAACGGACCGATCCGGAGGCAGAAGGACCGCGAATGCTGCCAACAAGCCTGTACGAAAATCCTCGAAATAGATTGTCGTTTTTCTTCTGGTGCACACCGCGTCTTGAAGAGCACCGCCCAGAGTTGGATGGAAAAGCTCACCTTTTCCATGGTCGCTTGGATGGCCTCTTTTGTTTCCCTTCGACGCGTACCTGCATCGAACGGCGGGGATCAAAGCGTCGTCTTTTCCTTCGAAAACGCTCGAGTGTTCGCCGATACGGTGGAAACTTGGGGTGTAGGAATTTCGATTGAAATTCTCGCGCTCTTGGCTGAGAACAGTGTTCTTTATTGGATTCGAAATTGTTGCTCATTTTGGATGCGATGGATTTTGGTGTTTATTGGTCTTTTGGGGTGGGAAAATTGTGGCTGGTTTTAGCAATGTTGGTTTGTTGGTGAAATTGATGAAGTCTGCGTTTTAAAGTTTGATGTATTTGTAATGTGTTAGATAATGATTAATAGGTATTGCAAAGTATATGAATTTCTTTTCTAAGGATTTTTATCAATTTTTTTGGTAATAGGGAATTTAAAATTTAGTGTATTATTGTATATTGGATAATAATTTAAAGGTGTTACAAGATATATTAGATTTTTTTGTATAGATTTTTATTAGTTTTTTGGTAAAAGCGAACTTAAAATTTAATGTATTGTACATTAGATAATAGTCTAATGCTATTGTAAGATGTATTAGTTTTTTTTTATACGGATTTTTATTAATTTTGGTTAAAAGGAAGTTTATAATATATCAGATAATAATCTAAAGCTATTGCAAGATACATTAGTTTTTTCTATACAGATTTTTATTAATTTTTGGTAATAGCAAATTTAAAGTTTGATGTATTTATGAAATATCAGATAATAATCTAAAGTCATTGCAGAATACATTAGTTTTTTCTATACAGGTTTTTATTAATTTTTGGTAATAGCAATTTTAAAGTTTGATATATTTATAATATATCAGATAACAATTGAAAGTCATTGCAGAATACATCAGTTTCTTTTATATGGATTTTTATTAATTTTTGGTAATAGCAAATTTAAAGTTTGATGTGTTTATGATATATCAGATAATAATTGAAAGTCATTCCAGAATACATCAGTTTTTTCTATACAGACTTTTATTAATTTTTGATAATAGAAAATTTTTAATTTAATATATTATTGTATATTAGATAATAATCTAAAGTTATTGCAAGATACATTAGATTTTTTTATACAGATTTTTATTAATTTTTGGTAATAGCAAATTTAAAGTTTGATGTATTTATGATATATCAGATAATACTTGAAAGCCACTGCAGAATACATCAGTTTCTTTTATATGAATTTTTATTTATTTTTGTCTAAAAGCAAGTTTAAAATTTAATGTATTTATAATATATGGGATAATAATAATCCACAGCTATTGCAAAATACATCACTTTTTTTCCACGTAAATTTTTATTAATGTATCGTAACCGTGAAAATTATTATATCTATATTTAACAACCTAATATGTATTAATGTTTACGACAAATACTTACGTGAATGTTTTTTTTCCGTTTCAGGTAGGACAACCTTTTCTTGGAATTCAATTCGTGAAGGTAATTTAGGATTATTAATTGATTGATAAAATGGATTCGAAATTACCTATCCTGTTTCTCTTTAAATATTCTATTCAACTATAAATATCTGATAAATATTAAACACTAAGTTGTACAAATTATTTAAATTATTAGAATTTACTAAATACCAAAAATAAATGTTACATATTCTCCACACTTCTTAAGTATATTACTCAAATAAATTGTCTCCATTTTATCAATCGCGTAACAAGTACTTCAGTCTGCAAAGACGAAGACTACTTCAATCGCGAAATTGAAACCTTTTTCATATTACAAAAATGATAAAAAAATAACAAAGAATTAGAAGAAGAACTTAACATAATAACTTCTATAAAGAACACAGAAAATAATCGCGTAATGCGCAAAGGGTATTAAAAAACACTAGAAATAATAAAAAAAAAACAAGCGAATAAATTAAGAACTTCAGAGAGTTAAGCTTTACATTATACAAATATTAAATCTCCAGTAAATTAAGTTCAATAGTTATTCTTCCTGCGTTTCTTCCTTTACTCGCATACAAATATAGATTTTGGGATGACCCATAATAAGTCTATGTATCTAAATCTTTCAAATCGTATTATTCAGGCCGAGTCCGGGATAGTTGGAGCACTATCTGAAAAGAAGCCATTGCATCGTTGGTTTCTTTACATTTTTGTTTCGGCAAATTTCTATAAGAAATTACGAATCAGTCATTTTGTCTGGTTCGCTATTTCCAGTGTTAAATAATAGCGCAAGGGGTTAAAAAAGAATATTTTCACACACAACCCTTTCATCCTCCGAACCCTCAATTTTCAAACAACGTTTCCCCGTTTCTGTTATTTCCAATACAATCGAAACCGTCCGTCCAATTAGCGTTCGCGTGTTAGATTCGTGCCGCTATCACGTGGAAAATGGCAAAGGCGAGTTTCGAAGGGGCGCGCCGCGAGAAAGGCGCGTGGGACAGATAAAATTTTGAGTAAGAATTGCCGGGAGAGACGTTTGACGAGCGGTCGGCCTTCACTGGCTCCTTCTTTCCCACTTTCTCTGCGTTCCTCTCTCTTCTGGTCTTTATTCGATGCAGACACACACGCTAGCGCGTGCTCTTCCCTTCTCTCGTTCTCTCACT
>SMSQ01022545.1:0-23029 GCA_019453375.1 Ctenoplectra terminalis | reverse complement strand
AGACGTTTTTTATTTGATTCGTATTATTTGTTAATAGTCGATATTAATTCTACTGTTATTATTATAATTTTATCTAATTGCACACATTGAAAAATTCATATCAACACTTGCAACAATGCAGATTTAATTTTAAACCAAAATTTAATACGTGTGTTCAACCTGTTTCATTTTTATATGTACATTCACGCACCTGTAACGAAGCATAATTATTACGTAAATGTGAATTATACATACATAAGAAATTCTTTAAAAACGATAAAAGATTTAAAGAAATAAAAATATCACATACATTGCTTTTATGCATATGTCTTTATAAGAATTTTATGGTTAAAAGATATAAATTTTAATTACCTGTGCTTGTAGCGAAAAAATTATTGTAACGTTTTTTTTTTACGATTACGTATTAAAATCCTTATGTAATATTATGCAATGCCTATATAACACGTTTTCACTTTGTAATTGTATCACTTTTCTGGAACAACGAATCGCAATAATTGTGCTCTCGTACAAAGCAGCAATAACTTTGGCAGACTTGTTCTTAATAACAATGTAACACGCCGCGGAGACATGAAATGTATGGTAAATAAGGACGATCTGGTTTCGAGAAAGAAAGTTTTTTATACACGGGTACGTAATATCTATCAGAGAGACCTACAGTACTGTGCAAAAGTCTTAGACCATCTACATTATTGATCTTGTAACCGTAATTAAACATATTTTAGAGAAGCATTTCTTAACGCTGTTAAATTCAAATTTTTCCATGTTGCCTTTCTTGTGTTGGTCATGCATAATTTTATCCGGTGAAAATATGTTTTAAAAATTCTTTAACAAGCAGAGCCTCGATTAAAATATTATGGAACGCGTATGCAAAGTATAAAGGAAACATACGAAGAAAGCCAAAAAGGAAAAAATCAGCTTCTTAAATTGTCGATAACAGAATGGCAGGAAATGCAAAGTGAGTTTCTTAAAATTTTTTCAACAATTATCTAAATAAAGAAAAAGAAAAAAAACTGTCGTGTAGCGAAAGTAAAAAGAGAATACACAAAATATTGATTGTTTTAAATTAATCAATATTTCTCAATCTACTTAACACCTCGTGAATTTAATTCTTAAAAAAAAAAGAAAGAAATAACGTCAAAATAAAAATAATATTAATCCATCTTAAATTCGTTTCTAAGATAGCAAAATATTTTTTTTGGCATGTGGTCTAAGACTTTTGCACAGTACTGTATGTTCGAAAGTAAATTTATTAACAAATTCATATAGTTTTTATATAGTTTGTCTTGTATCATTGGCTGCTTTTTAAAATTTATAAAAATTTTATTACAAAAGGATACTATTTACAGAACGTGGCTCTACTTTATTCAACCCTCAATGGGACCCTGTGACTTAAAAGTTACAAACTGATGTATCTATATTTAAAAAAATTAATTCTATATTGTTGCAAATGTTAATATGAATTTTTCAATATGTGCAATTAGATAGAATTATAATAATAACAGTAGAATTAATATCTACTATTAACAAATATGTTGGAGGTAGAGGATCGAAGCGAACACTTTTTACAATAAATAAATTATGTAAAGATTGAACGGGATTACGAGAACGTGTCGACAGAGGCAAACTGAACTTAACTACATTTGATAAACATTTGTTGAATGCCTGGTAACAACAAAACGGGTGTTAATGTCATTCAACGAAAAGAATATTAATATTTTATATCTCTAACAAAATAATACAAATCAAATAAAAAAAATAAGTCGAATAAATTAACGAATAAATATTTTTTTAACACAGATTGATTTTTGTTATCACTACACTATTAAATTTGATTACTGTATTGCTGTAGCGACACCACGATCCATCTACAGTAATTATTAGTTAAAACATTTTCAAATCAAAGTGAAAAATTGTAATCAATCGTAATTTTTTCTCCAATAGGCAGACAAAATTCGGGCTATAGAGGGTTAAGTCAAATAATTAAAATGTAATTTTCCGTAAATTTATATATTTTATATATCTGTGATGAAGTTATAAAATATTTTATTGCCGATCGAAATATACTTAATTCCTTTACGTAAAAAAATTTTATATTTTTTTTTTTTTTTTTTTTCTTTGCTTTCAACCGGACCTGTTGAACCAAATGGTTTAATATTCAGTTCGTATTTAATTTTATTTTACTCATTTATTAATTTAGCATAACTTTTAACTCTAAATAAACAAGTAAGTACAGAGAATTATAAGATAAATGAAATATTATTTCAGTCAGAAGAAATTATTACACAGACACATTAAAAACACTTATAAATGAAGTAATTTATTACGTAGCATCTGCGATATATCTTTACGTTTCTTTGCCTCAGGAACGTCACGCTTGTTTAATATTTTACACTTATCACATTAACAGGTAACGATTAATTATGTGCTCATAATTAAAAACATCGACCACTCATTTTAATTGCGTTCAATAATTGAACATACACGGTAAGACGAAATGCACACATTTTATATAATTTATTTAATTGACTAATAAATTGTTGGTACGTTGGTAATACACGACGAAATTTATCACGTGGAAACGGTTAAATACGCGTGTACTTAATAAATTTTTAAACTCGATTTTCTCAAAAACGAAACTTCGTATAAATAAAATTTTATTCTACGTTTTTGACCTATTTTATCGTATAGAATCACACTCTTCACAGTTTTATTACCAGTTATTGAACACTCTGTATATAAATGGTACAAAGTTTAATTGGTAAATGTGAACATCTAAATATCTTCTTTATTTATAGATATATAAAAAAATCGTTCGAGGCAAACTTAAATAGTTCAAACTGGAGAATAAAATAAGAAAAAGAAAATTCTACATAAGGTTATTAGTTTTTTCTTTTTCTTTTTTTTTTTTTTTATTCAGTAGCGGCTCGTGGCATGAAACTGTGGGGGTGCTGCAATTTTTGAAATATACATAATATACACATTTTAACCCTTAGCGCTCCTTTGGCTCCGCCACGGAGACATTCTGTTTTCAATACGATTACGCTTAATTTCCAAAAATATCGCACCATGATGATTAACAAACTTAAAAATTTATGTTTCGTTTGCGAAAGGAAGGATATTTGTGAAATGAATAAAAACAAGTACTTTCACGGGCAATAGTAATTTTTTGCGTTCAAAATAAAACTTCTTTTGTTCGGTGATAAAGAATCGCGTGGAGTGCGAAGGGTTAAGACTCGTGTGTGCGGAAGTAAATATTTGCTATGCTTTTCTATGCGGATTTAACCCTTTGCACTCGAGAGGTGACTCTCACGCACCATTTGGATTAATACAGCGACTCGAATCGTGTATAATATAATTATTTTATTTCAACTTTTCGCGTATCTTTATATTATGCAAGACTTAATATTGAATCTTAAGCTTGATAACTTTGGTTCGTGCAATATTTAAACACTAGAACTACCAAAGTGGTCAAAATGACCCATTCGTAATTTTTTACAGAATCTTTATAAATTAACTACGGTGCCTTTGGATAAATTTTCCGTGATTTTCTATTAAAAATATAGGTAAACTTTTGTCTGAATTGTGTTACATATTATTTTATGTACTTTCCACTTTGATTTCTTCGGTAGAAATAACTATACTTTAATCGTCGGTAGTTCTAGTGTTAAAAAGCGCTCGTCAAAATCCATTCTCTGTTCCTCGGAACAAGTATCCCAAAAATGTGTCTTTCGAGTACAACGGGTTAAATACAACGTATACGTGTTTGGGTAAAATATCGAAGTCATAGTGAACATTAAAAAACTGAAACATGAAGAGATATTGGTTTGCGTATAAACAATAATAGAACTGCGCTATGGACAGTACCACATTATTCTAGTAACTCGCATCTCACTGTGACTAAATGCTACAACGTGGATTTTTATTACTTTTTATACAAAATAAGAGAATTGCATAGAATTGTTGATGATAAAATTAAATATTACAAGCATATATAAATAAATTAATAAATATGTTTATATATAGAAAAAATTGGGGATATCGCAGTTCCGGGGCGCCAGTGTTGAGGTTTCAAATTTTGTTTTTTCAACTGATATACTACCTTTTTTTTCTGTATTCTTAGAGAGTATTAAAAAATAACTTCAAAAACATCAACAACGTACCATTCAGATCATTTAACCTCAAGACATTTCTGGAGATAATCAATATTTTTTGTAGTTGCTGGAGATGTATCAATTTTTCAAATGTAAATATTATCTGATATTTATTTTTATGAGCGCTATTAATGAATTACAGCAACAGGGTCATGATGCAGGATCATTTCTAGCTATAGAGAGATCACAACGTGTTGTAATAATCATTTAACTATTCTTAAATAGTTATTAATATTTATACACGAAAATATGTTTTAAATTTGCGACGCAATTCACCTTTCGAAGTTGCATAATAATGAAGTTATAGTTATGGGTCAAAACAATCCTGTATCCGTTCACCATGTAAGTTTCAAAGCATTCGACTTACGATGGTTAAACAATTTTTTTTATTATTATTTACTATTCTGAATATTTAGCGAGACAAACATTTATTTATTGCTAAATGTTTACTACATTATTTAATATAATAATAATAAAATTTTGTGCAAATACAGACAATTGGTTATTTTTTGAGCTATAAAAAAATAGATTTGATTGTACGATAGTTACAATTTAGAAAAGAAAAATAAATAACACTGAATTTTCATATAAAAATATTATTTCCTATCATTTATTCTTTTATATTCCTTTAATTGTTTGTTTGTTGAATAGTGAAAAAAAAACATTAATTTTAGTTAGACTTTTGAGTTTATATAACAATAAAGAAAAGTAGAATTAGTTAACTTAATTTTTTCCTTTTTACAATCATATTTAAGTATGTCAAATTCCTCGTAGTTATAATTAGACTATACTAATTTTGTGAAATATGTTCTGAAACATAGAGTAAAGTAAATATATAAAAAAAAATACAGTTACATTTAAGAAATTAAATTAAAATTTATAAATTCCTCTAATAATAATTCTACAAAAATTCAAATACAATTTAACATTTCCGGTTTCAAATAAAACAACTTAACAAAATGCAGTGTCTGCCAATTCCTTATCCGGTAAATAATCACTATTCAAAGGATCGCATTCATTTAAATATGAACGCGAAAAAGAATAATTCATACATGAATATTTCAATTCAATAATCAGATATAAAAAACCTGTTAATTTTCCATCCAATAAAGAACCATACAAAAGTATCCACGGTTACAAATAAATATCCACTACGTATACTACAAAATGCGGTATTGAAACAATGAAATAAAATGATAAGAATAAAGAAACCAGTGAACGAGTAAAAAAATAAAATTAAAAAATATCGACCAAGAATAAAATGATAAAATGCTGACAAAGAACAAACTTATTGACAAAAAAAAGAGAACCGTAAAAAAAAAATTATAAAATTGTCAGGATAAAGAATAAGGTATCCAGCCAGTCCTTGACCAAGCGTGAAAGGGCCCAGGTGGTCTTGATTTTGCTGAATCGGTTACATACCTGTTCGTACTGTTCAACTTTCACCGAATAAGCCAGGGCTGCAGCCGCGGCCGTCAAAGTACCGCGCCCAATGTCACGATGTGGCCCCTTGTAATCGCGCCCCATATTACGTGGCTTACTACACAAGAAACCGGTTCACTTTTGCCCGACCGGTTACCGAAAGAATTCGACCAAATGGACAATGGATCGCCTACGGGCGAAAACCGAATCCGCATCCTTTTATCGGTTTCAATTAAGCCGTGAAATTGCTTTGTCTTAATATCTACCATCCCGTTCATTGATAATCCGATGATTTATCAGATAAAGAGGAGTCTACAAGCTTCTGGCTGCGACCAAAACGGTCTTGACGACTGAATGAATAAGTAATCTGTAGGGAGAGAACCGTTTGAAATTGTTGCTGGTGCTGCACATGCTGCTGCAACGAGTTTCGCGATGAGAAATGTGGCGTGTCGTTTGAGCGAAATTTAAACACTTGATTTGCGAAAGTTCAAGGGCAACATTAAGATTCCAGGGACGATTTATAATTACATGCATCGATTCTCCGATGGTTTTTATTTCTGGCTGTTGTTTCTTCTCTAACTGGTATGGCGATGAATTGTAAAAAAAAATTAATTAGTTATACATTTAAATTTATCGTTGATTGGTGATTTAAAATTTTGGCAACACAATGAGGAAAGGAAATATAATGTTTGGATAGAACTTTTTGTAAGATAGTTGTTAATTTCAGTTTTATTCATTTTTTTTTTTTTTATATAGGTAATTTTATTTTGACGAATGACCGTAAAATATTTCAACGAATGCTTATTTAATAATTTCTATATCATACGCTGAAAAGTGTAACTGAACATAACAGATTTTCAGCTGAAGGAATTGCATTTGAATAAGTATTTTTAAAAATATTTTTAAAAAGAATTGGTATTCATAATATGCAATTTGAAAATTAAGTTTAGCGCATCTATTCTTTTTATAATCACATTGAAATGTTAGAATTTTATTTTTACGAATGATGAGTCGAAATGTGGTAGAAATTGGAAATGCGCAAACATTTGTCTCTATTTTATAATAAATATTTAATAAAAACAACAATTTATTTCATCTTGTCGTACATGTCATAAAATTTAAGAAAATAATTCTATCAAAAGAAAAAATATTGAAATCCCTGCCAATAATAATCTTATAAACAATTTGTTTTCAATATCATATAAATTTTCAAACAAACTACTTTCTCTTTTGTTTAATGAATGTCAAATATAATTTCCTACATTTTTATACACTGCGGTGTACAATTATAGTATTATTAATTTTCTAGTTTTGAATAATATCACCCGAAAGAGACTAAAAAGATATTACAGCAATGATAAAACGGAGAACATATAACAATAACAGATAATTTACAAGTGCACAACTATAACACCAATGAAATTATAATAAAAAACCAATATTGAATTATAGTGAAATGATTAAGTTATCATTTCAACGAATAGAATAGAAAGTTTTAACAATGAATGGAACCTCCTTTGTTCTTTATTAACCGGGAAATGCGACTGAGTGCTCCCAGCTAACTTTATCAAAATTCCATCGTTAATTTCATTCCGAGATCCTATTACAGCTTCTTTTAACTGCGAAATGCTTAAAAATTGTCAATGTTAACACTACGTTTACGGACATCGATTACGATGAGTAAATTAAAATACAGATTTCTTGTATTATTATTAGTTCGCTTAGGTTTAGATAGATTCTCGATCAATAGATTTTTATTAGCAGTGATTTATTTAGCATATTTTTTTATATATAAATTTCATTTTGAGTTTACTTTTTCTGCACGCACACTTGTTAAACTTAAACACGAAATCTGAACTGCGTCAAATTGACGGGTTCCGTAGATCTAGTGTTAATGTCCCACTATCGAAATTACTTTGAGAGAAATATTTTGATTTCTTTCGTAGGTCCCTTCAGTAACAATTAAACTCATCTGGGTCATCGAGGTTTAAATTCTTTTCGCCGGAAAATATTACCTAATGAAGAACGTTAAATGGGAAACAATGATATAATATCATCTGTTAACTTATTAATCTTTAAGATTAACTTACACGGTCTTAATTTTTATTCATGTTTTTGCTGGCATATTTCATTCTCCTTAATTTACTAATCTTTAAGATTAATTTACAGGGTCTTAATTTTTATTCATGTTTTTGCTGGCATATTTCATTCTTCTTAACTTACTAATCTTTAAGATTAACTTACACGATCTTAATTTTTATTCATGTTTTCGCTGGCATATTTCATTCTCCTTAATTCATAGTTAATCTTTAAGATTAACTTACATGATTTTAATTTTTATTCATCTTTTTGCTGGCGTATTTCATCCTCCTTAATTTACTAATCTTTAAGATTAACTTACATGATTTTAATTTTTATTCATCTTTTTGCTGGCGTATTTCATTCTCCTTATCTTATTAATCTTTAAGATTAACTTACATGATTTTAATTTTTATTCATCTTTTTGCTGGCGTATTTCATTCTCCTTATCTTATTAATCTTTAAGATTAACTTACATGATCTTAATTTTTATTCATATTTTCGCTGGCGTATTTCATTCTCGTTATTTTGTAGCGTTTAGAGAGGACGGGTACTGACATTAGTTTTTATCTGCCAATATTTGGATTTCGTTTAACACATTACGGACGGATAACGAAATTTTTCGTACTTTATATTTCATATTTTGAAAAAGTGAAAATAATAAACGACGATATATGAAAGATTGCTTTAAAAAATGATCTTTTTAACTCAAACTTTAAATTATTATCTATACTTAAAATACGAAATTATTCTTAACCCTTTGACTGCTATGAACGCGTATATGCGTCCAGTGAATACTATCGGCATGAACTACGGACGCATATATGCGTTTGACGATCAAAATGTTCAGATTAAACGGGTAACTTTAATCTGAATTTAAGTTACCGATCTTTGATCCGATCTTTGATGAAATGTAATTTTATTTAATAAATCAATCATTATAAATTTCTACAGCTCCTCTTAAATGTCTCTATTACTATAAAAATCTTGAGTTTTGATTGCAAAAAATGAATTAACTATTACTTTGATCTCGTTATCGTCTAAAATTTGTTACGAGTTTGAAATAGACACGAACCATTTTGGTATGCTCTCTTTTTAACCCATTGACTGCCAACTACGAGATATCTCGTAGTGTGTGCTGCAATTTTAGATCAATTTCAAATGGTCATTTGAGTTAAGAATTATTAATGTTTTTTTTCAATAAATATTACTGTAAATGCCATTACAATATTATATCAGTAAGGCAAGACGTTCTAAATATGCCTGGCAGTCAATGGATTAATAAGAGAACGATTCCGATAAATACTACAAACGCGTTTTGCTACATTTCCTGCTATATTCCCAAAATTAAATTCATAAAATATTATTCGCTTATATAGCATCTCCAACTTTGGATAAATAACGGAACATTGAAAAAAATAAAGAATCGAAATAATGTACACCAACTAAATGAACATCATGCCATTACAATATTATTAGGTTGTTCGGAAAATAATTTCGTTTTTTCCCGATAGAGGATTTAATTGTATTTTTTTGCACCCAACTTCACACTTAAGCCGCATAATCATTATATGTTTTGAGAGCTGATATAGCAAGGTTTGCGTGTGAAAAAGTCCATTTGATTCTAGGCAGTTGTTTTTGCTTGGTGCCCTTTTAAATATGGAGAGCAATAAGCAGCATTTCCGTCATATTTTACTTTTTTACTATAGAAAAGGTAAAAATGCTGTTCAAGCCAGAAAGAAATTAACCGATGTGTATGGAGAAGATGCGTTGACGGTACGCCAGTGCCAGAACTGGTTTGCAAAATTTCGATCCGGAAATTTTGATGTCGAAGATGCGCCACGTTCTGGAAGGCCGGTTGAAGCTGATAAAGACAAGATAAAGGCATTAGTTGATGCAAACCGGCGAATAACAACACGAAAGATGGCGAAAGGTGCTGGACCAGAATGGCCAATATATAATTTAATAAAATATTTGTTCATTATACGAAAATTGTCTTTCATTTTCACGAAAAAAAAACGAAATTACTTTCCGAACAATCCAATATATCGGTAAGGCAAGACGCTCTAAATATGCCTGGCAGTCAATGGGTTAATAAGAGAACGATTCCGATAAATACTACAAACGCGTTTTGCTATATTTCCTGTTATATTCCCAAAATTAAATTCATAAAATATTCGCTTATATAGCATCTCCAACTTTGGATAAATAACGGAACATTGAAAAAAATGAGGAATCGAAATTATGTACACTAACTAAATGAACGAAATCTTCTAATGATACCATCATTATTATATTATCTCTGAAAATTATTATTAGAAATTCAATTTAAATTTATCTCTAACAAAAAACTGTATCAACTTATTCCGGTACCTAATACTTTTTCACATTATGCAACTACTTTCTTCGAACTTTTATTTTTCTTTTAATTTGAAAAATATTAAAAATATCAGCGGTGCTGTATTTTTTCACTGCACCGCAGTGTATTTTAATTCAATTCGATAAGCACTAGTGTCACAAGAATCGAATCCCAAGATCGTTTTAGTGTAAGTTTCGACAGGTTTATTCATAGATAGATTTGTATTGTAAAACAAATGTGAAAGCACGCGGTCCCGATACCTCAATGTGAGCAATCAACAGCAAGTTGATAACCGAGTCACGTAAACAGTAGAGACAACTGCAGGTGCTATCGTGACTGGGGTATGCCTTTCTTCTATAGATTAAAAGGTTACAAGGCGTTTCAGCGCGTACGACAATGAAAAATGGATGCGCCTATTACAAAAACACGTCTTTCGTAGTTCGAATACAATTTTCCTCTTTTCCTCGTAACAATTTGATCATTAAAAACAATTAAACTACGTAATCGGTATGCCATTTGGCTAACCGTACGCATAAATTATCATATTATAATCACGCAACACAGTTAATTGCGAAATATTAGGTTTATGTTCGGGTTAGTGGCCCAGAAAATGTTGCGTATTTGAAAACTTTAATTATCGAAACAAAATGAACAACAAAATCATAAAAAAATAAAAAAGATATTATTTTAATCAGCATTCAAAAAGCTTCCAAACTATGTATCAATATATTATGAATTTTATCGTTTCGATGGAACTTAAATATAATTGGAAACGATGTCCAAAGCTATGTTTCTTGAGCCACCGTAAGCGATAACTTTAAAAGTTAAAATGAATACTAAAACATGTGGTGTAGAAAACAAAATTTTATTATTTTTTCCTGGAATGTTGGAAAGTTAGGTGTTTCAAGCTTTGGTTTTTTTCTTTCTTGTTTTGCAATAATTGTTTCTTCTCTCTATTTAAATTGCACGGGCTGTTACAGAAAGATTCCAGAACACGTCTGCCGCGTGTCCACCGTCGAAAAACTTTATCATTCTGGTTCACTTTTATTACACAATCATTTAAATCGAGGCCGGGAATTCAGACGCCTTTCTCCCCTGGTAATGGATTCGGCCCGTGTGATCGAGATGAATTTCGTCGGTGTAACCGGTCTGCCCATTTTCCTCGTTATCGTTCTTCTTTTTGCCGTGTATTTACGACTTTAAGAATTCTCGAATTCTTCCATTCGTTTCTTTCTTCGTAACAATTACGTTATTTCCATTACAGTTGGAATTCATCTTGTAATCGTCACTTTTATCAAGAATATTTTACAATTCATAAAAGATACCATTCTTTTTTTTTTTTTCAACTCAAAAGCATCGCGTTGATATTTGATACTATTTTCTGAATAATTACCGCATAAGTTTTTATATCGACACATGGATAAAATATGAACGAAAAGGCAAAAAATAAAAACGAAACACGCGTCGAGTAACTTTTGTTAATTCGTTCCGAACCAGTTTTTACCGATGGGCGTGAGCTTTCGCAACAATTTGCACGACAAAAGTAGACGGCGTAGAAATTTGGCGGTGTTACGCGGGTTGCGTGGCACTCCAGAAAGAGCACGAAAGTAGAGAAAGTGGGTCAGTCCTGGCATCCACCAGAAATAGCTTGATGATCGAGAAACGCAAAATTGAAGTGCTACCCTGTGCTCAAGGTTACGCGATCGAATCGTTCTTTATTCCATCGAGCATACTTCGAATACCTGCTTTCCCATGTAGAACAAACATGTAACAATTTCAATCGAACTGTTCCTAAAATATTCTTCTTTTCTCTACTATTGCATTATTCTATCTGAATAATAATAATACTGTTAATAACGTGTAACAGTGTCACGGTACCAATGAATGATGTTAAAATAATAATATAAATATATATACGTTGAACGATATATTCAACAAATATGTTCAACAAGGCCATGTTCAACCACTGCCTCGGCTAATAACCCACAAGTGGTTGAAATAAACTAATAATAAAATAAATAATAAAGAAAAAGAAAAAAAAGGAACAAAAACGGATTATTAAAAAAAGAAGGGAATCTCGGAAAAAGAACGCTCCAAAATATATTTGTAACGAGTTTAATCAGTCACAAACAAATGTGCTAAAAAAATAAATAAAAAAATTCAGCCTGAGTCGACAGCATCGTAGGCAAGACACTAGTGACGCTTAGAGGTAGTGGGCGGGTGCAGCATAGGTCAGAGCTGGGGCAGCGGCCAACTTGGCGAAGGGAGCTGGATGTGCGGCGTAGGCGATAGGGCTTGGGTGCGCGGCATAGGCGATGGGGCTGGAATGCGCGGCATAGGCGATAGGGCTGGGGTGTGCGGAGTACGCGATGGGGCTGGGGTGTGCGGAGTACGCGATGGGGCTGGGGTGTGCGGAGTACGCGATGGAGCTGGGGTGTGCAGAGTAGGCGACGGGCGCAGCGTGTGCGGCGTAGGCGACCGGGGCGGCGACTTTAGCAACTGGAGCAGCATAGGCGAGCGCTGGAGCATGAGCCACGGGGGTAGCGAACTTGGCAACTGGTGCAGCCAAAACTGGAGCGGATGCGGCGTAAGTCAGAGGAGCAGCGTGGGCGATGGTCTTGACGGCGACCGGAGCAGCAGCGACTGGAGCAGCGGCGACGGCTTTCACGGCAACGGTGGCTGGTTCCTTGCGGACTACGGCGTTGAATCCGTTGACTGGGTCAGCGGTGTAGTCGACGGTGCGTCTGGTTCCGTCAGATTCGAGAAGGGAGTAGCTGCCTTGTACGACATCTCCGTCGCGAGTTTCCTGTTGGCTCTTGGCGTCACCGGTCAGGCTGTCGTGCACGTCGTAGGCGTAGCTGTATTGGGGATGAGGGTCATAGTCGGCGTCGACAGTCTTGGCTACCACCGCCTTGGCCACGGGGGCGACCACTGCCTTGGCTATGGGAGCAGCCACTGCTACCGGGCCAGAGTAAGCTAAGTGTGCAGCCGGAGCATAGGCCAGGGGTGCGATTCCGGCGTTGGCAGCGGCCACGAAGGCGGCGAAGGCGATGAGCTGAAAGAGAAAATGTCACGATTAGACGATTAGGGTTTTTAGTGATACTAGTTTTTAGATGTTTCTTGTTCGCATAGTACTCGATAGTAGTCGATAGTAGTCAAGTAGTGAAGTTTTTGTGAAGTATGTATTTCTAAAAATTGATCGTTAGGATAAGTCGATCCTTTACCCACCTTGAAAGCCATTGTTGAGAAGATTTGGTTGGTTTGGATCGACTGAACGACTGATGATGTCCAACGTTTATTCGGACTGCTTTATATACCGGCGATCGGACCGCTACCATTATGCTCCCCACCAAATTGTTCAGGTTTTGCTGGACTTTCAAAGTTTGGTAGTAGATCGCATCAGCGTTACCGCACTTGAACTTGGCCCGTACATGGGAGTAGCGCTTGTAAGGCACCATATGTTCACCCTCGATCGTGTTTTTTGATCTCGTGATAGATAGGCTAGAAACTAGAAATCATTGGTATATTGGTTGCCAATGACTGATACCATCGGTAGTGAAATTAATTTCATCCTAAATGAAAATATATATGTTAATAACTTTGGTTCTTGTTTTTTTTATAAAAATTGATTTATATTATTTAAATGATAATTACCGAAAAAATAATATTTTGAGAGCTAGTTTCTTGCACAAAATATTGAAAAAATAATACGAATATTTTCAACGGCTTTCCGTATTTGTCAAGTTCGTTTCAAGGAAAATTATCTTTGTCCATTATGTAATATTGTATATGGCTTTTACACTGGACAATCGGGGTCAGCTTTCCCGAATATCGTTACGATACACTTTAAATTTATCGTCAAAATATTTTGTGAATATTATTGTCAATAGTTTTATTTAATTTTCGATTTTGTTTAAAGGCAGATAATAATTTAATTTTAAAAACTTAATACTCCTACGAAAATTACGCGAATCAAAGTCTTTTTCAGCGTATTTATTCGATGCATTTTGTGTTCATTTCTTTTTTATATTAAACTTCTATAATATAAAATTGATTATCCATAATTTAACAGTACTATAATTAAAGTAACATTCATTAGCTTTATTTTAAATATTTTATTACATCCGTTATTCCCACATCACGTCCGCGATGTTTCCTTCTTTTTTTAGCCATTTTCAGCTGCAGACATTACTGACCATACGAAATTCCGCCTTTACGAGACCTTGTCTGGTTCAACGATCTCTTGTAGGACATTTTTCGAATATAAATTAGAAGAAATACACCAGAAACCAAGCCAAAGCCATATATAGCTCAACGATTGAAACAATATTTATAACATTGACAAAACTACAATAAATGTAAACGTTATTAAACGAGAAACATCTGTTTCAATTTTTAGTACGATACCCCGACGTCATTATACTCCATCTTGAAATAATTCAACATCTTGTAAAGTGAACCATCTGTGGAAGCAAGCGACTAATTTTGCTTCACCTTCCTTACCAAAATTATATCCTTACCATTAATGCTTTTCAATGCTTTTCAATCTTTTTCAAGAACCTCAACTAAACCAAACCTAGTTAACATCTAATCATTCCAAGCGAAATTTCATTCAATTCTCGGTAACATCTACGAATTCATCTCGCATTAAAGCTCGACCAGGTAGCCGTTCGTTTCGAGAACACCGGTATTTCCGACAATCCAGCGACGCTTGTTGAAATTCAATGTTATCGGCTGTAAATCGATTTTCTAAATTTCTCTAAATTCCGAGTACCGGATTAAAAGAAATTAAAAAAAAAAAAAAAGAAGAACAAAAAAGAAGGGGACAGACTTAATCGGCACCAGCTGGTCGCAAAACTTTCGAGCGATACGTGTCAAGTCGGTGCGTTGGATCCCGATCTACCTCGATCGTTGCGTCACATCTAACGTTACCGTCAAACATAAGTGGAGCACTTTCATAAAGAAAAAAATAGGCGGGCCAGGCCGAATCGCGAGGCCCACATCGACCGATCGATAGCCTCGGGCTATCGGAGAACTTCACCGATCCTGATCAAAAATCAAGACCTCCGCCTTCAACAGCTCCCGGCAAAGCCCTGCCCGAAATTGTTTCATGCTGTGTAATTCGTGTGAAATCAATGTCACAACTCGAATTTAGGTCTTCCGCACTTGTTGCTCACTGCCCCTTGGAATTTTAATGTCTCCTATTCCTGCTCTTTCCGCGCCGGATTACTCGTTCGCCTTGTTAATTGCGTGAACGCCCGCGAATATTTGGCACAGTAGGAACGCTGTATCGAAATGCCTAATTATTCTGTTCTTTTAGAGTAGACATTTTTTTTCTTTATTTTTTTAACCTTAGTAGAGTCTTCAAATTTTTCTCGACTTAACCGTGCTCTTTTTTTATTCAGGTTTTAATTTCGCATGGACAGCTTGATCATTAGTTACAGGTATAATTTGCAATTAGATTGTTAGGTTTTATAGTGCAAACGAATTTTTTTTTCAGATAACTAAGAGTAGCATCAACGTGGTCTTTGGATGATAAAACTGTGTTTGGTTGGAGCTTCTGTTTTTGTCTTTGAGTTTCAGATATTTTGTATTAGTATGGAACGTGGCTTGGTGAAAGAATTTATTGTTTCACTAAAAAAAAAAAAATGTATTTATAGCTTAAAGTGAAACAAAAATAAAATTATATATTAATAGTAACTTCTTTGTATTTTTCACAAAATTAACGAATTTTTTAACGAAAAGAAAAGACGGTTGGCTCGAAAATGACCCAAGGGCTGCAAAGGGTAGCAAACCATAATGGTGTACTGAAATTCGGGTTTATTAAGGTGGTTGTGAAGTTTGATTTAGGATAAGAAACTACTTTTTTGCATTGGTAATTGTTTTAAAAAGTACAATATGTTAAAGATACAAAATAATTAGCGTGTTTATAAATATATCAATAATTATGTAGTTTTATTCATTCGTTCAATAACATGTCTTAAATTGTAAATTCTATAAGATTAGGTTTAATAATAATGATTAATAATAATGAACAAAAATTAACAATAATTATCATTTTGCAATTTCTTTTTTTTATAAAAAGAAATGAAGTTAATACTATCTTTTACAATTACTTCTTAATATCAACTGTATTTAAAAGAATTAACTGATGCTATATTCAATGTTGTGATTCATCGATAAAGCTTAATAAGAAGCAATTTTGCACGTGGTTAATTTTTAATTAAATAATTTCAACGTTTCATTGAACAGTTTGTATTATATAAATTAGCAATTATAATAACAAATAATTGTTATGTTATAAAGTCAAAACCACTTAAAATGTTACGTCACTGTACAAAAGTGTGCTGCCTATATAAAAAATATTATTGTAGAAAATATTTTATACAAATAGACAGGAATACATGTAACATTTCTTGCATCGATAAATTAATTATAAAATACAGGGACGATAATCTTCGTATATTAATAGCTAAGAATATAAATTATATTTTTTCCTTATTTATTATGTTATGGAACACAGTATTCTAATTAAAATACATTTTGGATGGTACGTGGATCCTTAGACGTATAGGTGAAAAAAGAAATGGATGGATAGAGAGTCGATGGGAAGGCGTACGTTACCAGTTTATGCTATTAAAGAAGAGTAGCAAAAAAAGTGTATCGCTCTAATAAGTTGATATAATAAAAATTTCTCTACACCATTAATCGTACAAAATCCGATCAGTCTTACGTCATCAACTTCTTGCATCATCGGTACGTAACCTCGTTCTCTTCTTATTTTTTCATACAGTGAAAAAACCAGTTGATTCCACCAATTATGGAAGAACTCAAGGTCGTTGGACAAAATTTTTTGCACCACTGACCTATAGTAAATCCTGTGTCAAATAATTTCTTCATATCAATTACTGGCCCTATGTCCTTTTCTCTTCAAAATGAGCCTTGAATATTCATAATGACGGAAAACTCGAGACATTTTCAATGTAAGATCCTTTCGTCAATTTATCAAGCAAAGTCTGATTAAACGACAACTCTGTGTTTTGTATTTTTAATTCATTCCAATATTTTATTTAATAATGTAAAATCCTTTCGTCAAATTTATCAAGCATAGTCTAATTCAATAATAAGTCTGTGTTTTGTATTTTTAATTGATCGCAATATTTTATTTTACAACGTAAGATCCTTTCGTCAAATTTATCAAGCAAAGTCTAATTATGCAATGACTCTGTGTTTTGTATTTTTAATTGATCGCAATATTTTATTTTACAATGTAAGATCCTTTCGTCAAATTTATCAAACAAAGTCTAATTAAACAATGACTCTGAGTTTTGTATTTTTAATTGATCGCAATATTTTATTTTACAATGTAAGATCCTTTCGTCAAATTTATCAAACAAAGTCTAATTAAACAATGACTCTGAGTTTTGTATTTTTAATTGATTGCAATATTTTATTTTACAATGTAAGATCTTTTCGTCAAATTTATCAAGCAAAATCTGATTAAACGACAATTCTGTGTTTTGTATTTTTAATTGATCGCAATATTTTATTTTACAACGTAAGATCCTTTCGTCAAATTTATCAAGCAAAGTTTAATTAAACAATGACTATGTGTTTTATATTTTTAATCGATTGCAATATTTTATTTTACACGTGCAACGTTCATGATACTCCTATATTGTAATGTTATTATTTTTTTAAGATGCTTCACGTAGATGGTACCAATGATGATGCTTTACGTCTATGGTGTCTTGAAGTACGTAATTTTTATAATTTTTATAATATAAATAAATTATAAATAATTATATAATATAATTAAATTATAAATATAAATAAATAATTTTTATAATATAAAAAGTGTATGTTAATGAATTAATTATAACATAATAGATGATAAAATTTATTGGTAGCATTTTGGAATAAACAGCCGAAAAAAAATTTGTAAATAAGTATAAAATTATATTATGACCTAAAATGGATAACAATAAAAATTGGATTTCAATATTTCCAATGTTCTTTTCATAATTACGTACTTTTAAAACTGAACAGAATGCTGCTAATGAGCTGCTTTACATTTCATTCTTGATAGGGATCTATTGAATACATTTGATTTGTACTTATTTAATTAATTAAATAAGATTACGTAAAGATAAAACAGAAATTTTTAGAAACAATATAACAAATGAAACCATAAATTTTTAATTAAACATTTACATATAATTTTATCTTCGCACGATTTACTTCCGTAGTCATATATTTGAAACGAGTGCTGACATTTCAATGAATATGATATATTACGATCAGGACACTGTACTTAAAATTCTTCGAGTTCATTGCAAAAAGTTAAATGTAATTACGGTAATTTAAGGTGCACGTTTTCTTCTTCACTTTTACTTTCAATACATGAAAATACGTATTTGCATCTGTTGATAGCTTATGAAATTTATGAAATACCCTAATTTGGTTCGAAACCAACGTATTTGAAGATTTTTAAATATATAAAAAAAAAGAATGAAGTGAAATGGTTCGGGTTAGGTTAATCTCGTATGTTTTATTACAATAAAAAATCATCGTTCGTTTTTGAAGAAAACAAAAAGGGTGATGCTTAAAAGAAAATTTACTCTTTTTCAGCCATCGGAATGCTTTATTAACACACAGTTAATTAATATATTCCTAATTTAAAAACACTACCGGAATAATTAATTCTGGAACTGCAGCTCATTTTAATTTTAAATAGTACAGATACAACTTGAAATTAGGTTCTATGTAAATAAAATTAGCATTCAACGTCAAACAGTCCATTAATTTACGTTTTAATAAAATAGTAATATTTCAGCAATAATAATAGTTATAAATATTTTCATAATATACAAAAGAGATCGTCATGAAACAACACCGAGTTTTATTTTGTTCGTGTGTATCAGACTTAAATAATGTCTCCGCGGAACAAAGATAATTTGTTTATTAAAATTACGTAAATATTATATGTTTTCTATTTTATCCTTATTTGTAAATGTTTATATATTAATTTTATTGAATTATACAGACTTATACATATATTAAAAAAGAGAATAACTATTTTCGTTTGAAATCAAAATTAAAGTAAAATAAAAATTCAACAACTTGTTTAATGAACAAAAAATTTATAACACAAATTAAAAATATTACATCGTAGTAATGAATAAAATGTGTATTAAGCAAATGTTTCAAAATGTTACATTGCATAACATTTTACAACACAAATTTTTCATCTAAAACTACCATCTGTATTCTTTACTTAATAAAAGAAAATAATTCCAAAAAATTCGCTAGAATATACAAGTTTTCTTCAAGTTCTTTTGTATCTAAGAGCACATATTTTCTCCGAGTATCTAAAAAGAAATGGTAATAAAAATTTCACTTGTAACTTTTTTTTTTTTTAATTTCGTTATTTTATTTAATCTTACCTATAATAACGATATAACATACATTTAATAAATTGGTAAAAAAGATGAAATAATAAATAAATAAACTATATATAAATAATTAAACAAGAAAATAAAAGAGTGAATATAAATTTAATTACGCCCTTCTATAAACATTCTATAAATTTTCATTAAACATACGAAAAAAAATGAAATAAAACAAATGAAAAACATAACAATAAATTGTTCATTTCACAAAGAATCAGTAACGCAGAAAACGTACAGGGAAGAAAACTGATAGCGCGTTTCCCTCAAAGAGAAGTCCAAGGAAGGATTAAGTAACTCGTGGCAAGGACGTGGCCTAGTCGACGGAGACGGTGTTCACGATGGTCCAACAGCTATCGTCTCTGATCGAATTGTTCGTGCTGGGCGTGGTCCGATTTCTTGCTCAATTTTGTGCCACTCTGCGGCCGCAAATCGGGTGACCGTCGAAGGTACCGTCACCCAGTTACGTCAGCGTGCCCGTGGGTCCTGGTCGCGCGGTATAAAAGCCGAAAACCACCCGTCTGTGGTATCATTCGCATCACAGTCAGACAGATCAACAGATCTACCAATCAAGTGAGCTACAATGGCCTTCAAGGTATTACGAACTCAGGAATACTCTTAACTTGTTTCGTGGGTACCATTAAACTTTCCCCTCGGCCATCAAATCTTACCTCGATGCTCGGTATCGAAATTTTTCACACTTATTTCGTACTTTTACTTCACTTTCTATCAATTTTTCTGTTTTTTTCTTTTCTTTTCTTTTCTTTTCTTTTTTTTCTTTCTTTTTCTTTCTTTTTCTTTTTTTTTCGAACGAGTAAAAATGTCACAGTCTCCGATGTATTTTTTACTAACACTTCTTTCATTCCGCGCTCACGATTAAAAGTAGAACGCACGTCTGCGTTCCCAATTTCGATAACCCTACGTGTACGATTTGGTAAAGCCGCTTTCATCAGCTGCTGGAGAACCTTAGAAATCAAACTGTACCTGTGCTAATCCATCCGAACGCGGCTCTACTTACTTATCGTTTAAATCTATCGCAAAAACCTTGTTGAAAAAATCATTTTACATGTGTGTACCAAGAAATTCTAACGATAAAAACAATCTGTTCACAGTTTATTGCCTTCGCCACCCTCTTAGCAGCTGCCAATGCCGGACTTTTGCCCGCTGCGGCACCTCTATCCTACGCTCCGGCTGCACATTTCGCCTACTCTGCCCCAGTGGCAGTAGCTGCTCCCGTGGCAAAGGCAGTGGTGGCCCCTGTGGCAAAGGCTGTGGATGCCGACTTCGACCCTCATCCCCAATACAGCTACGCCTACGATGTGCACGATAGCCTGACCGGTGACGCCAAGAGCCAACAGGAATCTCGCGACGGTGACGTTGTCCAGGGCAGCTACTCTCTCATCGAAGCCGACGGAACCAGACGCATTGTCGATTACACCGCCGACCCGGTCAACGGATTTAACGCTGTTGTTCGCAAAGAAGCAGCCGCTGCCCCTCTCGTTGCCGCCGCTCCAGTAGCCAAGATCGCTGCTCCGGTCGCCTATGCTGCTCCAGTTGCCAAATTCGCCGCTGCTCCGGTCGCCTATGCTGCTCCAGTTGCCAAATTCGCCGCTGCTCCAGTCGCCTACGCCGCTCCGGTTGCCAAATTCGCTGCCGCTCCAGTCGCCTATGCCGCCCCCGTTGCCAAGTACGCCGCTGCACCTATCGCCTACGCCGCCCCAGCTCAAGCCTACATCCACTGAATCTGATCTATTGTCTTTAGGAATAATATTTGTCGAATAAAGTACGGATTTTTTAGCAAGTATATCGAACTGTTGTGTTATTTACGCTGTGTATTTCCTTTTCGCTATTTTGTCGCATATTTTATACTGTTCCTTTTTTTTACTTTAATCGTCTGTAGCCCGAATTTTGTCTGCTTATTGGGAAAAAATTGATTACAGTTTTTCACTTTGATTTGAAAATGTTTTAAGTAATAATTACTGTAGACGGATCGTGGTGTCACTATAGTAATACAGTAATCAAATTTAACAATGCAGTGATAACTAAAGAAAATTAATTTTTTTAAATATAGATACATCAGTTTGTAACTTTTAAGTCACACGGTCCCATAGAGGGTCAATACCTTTTCCTTTAACTCCTTTCGGTATCAAAACGTTTAACAAGTGCATCGCTAGTACACTGAATGGATAGAATACTTTCTTACATTGAGATGTACAATGTTATGGAATTAAAAATCATTTTTTCAAATTTTATTAAAGTTATAATATTTGTGTATGACCATTGTCCTTTTCAAAAATCATTTTTTCAAATTTTATTAAGATTATATATTTATTAAATATTTGTGTACAACCATTATTCTTTTTTTTTAAATCAATACTTCGAAGATGATCAATTAAAGAATCGCGAGATACATACAAGTTTGCAGCAGATATTGCTCTTGAGCTCGTTTCAAATTTATAAGGCTGACAAAACTTGAACGAGTACATCGTAAAATCTTGAATTCGCACTTTCTGCACAAGTTTGTTATACTTGTAAAGTGCAATAAGAAATAAAGGAATACTGAAAGTATTAAAGAACACGAAAAGATTGCAAAATCTACAGAAAATAAAAATGCATCGAGATATTGTACGAGAAAGGCTAGCATTGAGAAGGTATATGAGTAATGATACTCATATACTTACACTTTCAATGGTTCTTATCGCTCGTTAAAGAGCTCGGTTTTCATTAATAATTCACGGACAGACGTCGGTCTCTAACACTTTCTCTGCCAGTGCCAATGTTACTGGTTACACAATATAACCACGCCTCGTACGCATTGGGCCGTTCGTGTGTAATGCACGTAATGTGAGCCGTTGCGTTAATCGGAAACTCCAAGCAAACCAGATTCGTACAATGGTGCAAACCTTGATCCACTTACCATCCAGTATACTCTCTTTTGTGAGCACATTTATAAGTTTATTGTCCATAAGATTCATAATTTAAAATCTTTCTGAAAGAAGAGCCTATCGGCCAAAATGGCGAATCGATCGGAAGTTACAGATTTGATTTGTTCTAATTTACAACTATATTTGAGATGATAATTTAATGGTCTTTAAAAAATGTTGTTGCTTCTGCGAAATATAAAATATGTTACTTGCAATAATATCATCTTAAAAATTAATTTAATATGAAACGAATATATTGTAACAGCTGTATGCATCCTTCTTCCATAAATCGAATGAAACGGTGTGGTTTGATAACTATCACAGTAATTATAACATTAACATTATGTTTTTTTTATTCATTATTTGTAAAATAAATATATTTACACTTATTTTATATACTTGCAAAATAAATGAAAATGTCATAATGCTTTAGCTATTTGAATGGAAAATATACTCTGCGCCAAAATTAAGGATTCTCTAAATTTTAGTTGAAAAATTTTCGGTCAATCTTTAAACTGTTATAACTTCGTGAATAATATTGCATAATAATCTTTCTGAGGACATTTTAAAAATTCTATTTAAACTTCTATCGTTTTAGACTTCTATTGTCCTAGACTTCTATTTTCAACCCCTCTTTTTTTTCAA